>JAECUM010036311.1:0-12449 GCA_016617855.1 Megalonaias nervosa
CAACAACAACTGGGACAGCAACAACATCAACCACAGAGGCTTTTACAACAACCAAGGCAGGGACTGCAGAATCGACAAATGGACCCTCAACAACCACATCGGATACTGCAATAAGCAAAACAGACTCCACAATGCCATCGGTCTCATCGACAGGACATACGCTGCCGAGTAAAAAAACCACACGGCCTGAAGCAACAACCACAGTGACTCAACGAACAGTCACAACACCAATCACACCAACCACATCGGCTCTTACAACAACCACCTCAGAAAAAACAGCAACCACATTTCACACCAATGCAGCGTCACCATCTTCATCATCGAATTTAAAACCAACCTCTGGATCTACAGCCACAGGCACTGAGACAGCTGCAACAAATAAAAACGGTCCCATTTCAACAGAAACAACATCAACCAAAGAAAGCCTTACAACAACAACAGCAGGAACCACTCAATCCACAGACGTACCTTCAACAACCATATCGTTGCCAACAACAACCATATCCGGTACTTTAATAACCACAACAACATCCCCACAGACATCGGTCACATCGAAAGATCAAACGCTGCCTCCGATAACAACCACAGGGACTGAAGCAAAAACCACTTTCCCTCAAAGAATAGTAACAACATCTGTCACACCAACCACACCGATAGCAACAACAATCACCTCAGAAAACACTGCAACAAGTGCAACTCTCACCTCTACAGCGGCCGCATCACCATCATCGATTTCATCAACAACCACGGAGTCTAGTGGAACAATCACTGAGACTGCTACAACAAATACATTCGGGCCCACAACAATAACAACGGCTGCAGGTAAAATCACATCAGGGACTATGATAACTGAATCGCCTCCCATAACAACAGCATTCGCTCCCACAACTACACTGACTTCAACAATTTCTGTCGCAACCGCATCAACTCCGACAACAACCATTGCGACAGCAACAACATTAACTGGAGAAAGTCTTACAACAACAACAGTAGGAACAACAGAATCAACAAATGGTCCTTCAACAACCATATCGTTACCAACAACTACCACATCCGCTACTGTAATAAGCACAACAGCATCCCCACAGACATCGGTCTCATCGACAGAACAAACGCTGCCAACGGCAACAACCACATGGCCTGAAAAAACAACCACAGTGCCTCAAAGAATAGTAACAACATCTGTCACACCAACCACATGGGCAGCAACACCAAGCACCTCAGAAAACACTGCAAAAACAACACCTCGCACCTCCACAGCGGCCGTATCACCATCATCGATTTCATCAACAACCACGGAGTCTAGTGGAACAAGCATTGAGACTGCTACAACAAATACATTCGGGCCCACAACAATGACAACGGCTGCAAGTACAATCCCATCAGGGACTATGATAGCTGAATCGCCTCCCATAACAACTGCATTCGCTCCCACAACTACACTGATTTCAGCAACTTCCGTCGAAACCGCATCAACTCCGACAACAACCATTGCGACAGTAACAACATCAACCAAAGAAAGTCTTACAACAACAGCAGGAAAAACACAATCTATAAATAGAACTTCAACAATAATATCCTTACCAACAACTACCACATCCGCTGCTGTAATAACCACAACAGCATCCCCACAGACATCGGTCTCATCGACAGGACAAACGCTGCCTACAACAACAACGACACGGCCTGAAGCAAAAACCACAGTGCCTCAAAGAATAGTAACAACATCGGCCACACCAACCACATCCGCAGCAATAACAACCACCACAGAGAATACTCCAACCAGAGCTACTCTCACCTCTACAGCGGCCGCATCACTATCCATAACAACTGCATCTTCTCCCACAACTAAACTGACTTCAGCAATTTCTGTCGCAACCGCATCAACTCCGATAACAACCATTGCGACGGCAACAACATCAACCAAAGAAAGTCTTACACCAACAATAGCAAGAACCACACAGTCCACAAATGGACCTTCAACAAAAATATCGTTACCAACAACTACCGCATTCGCTACCGTAATAAAAACAACAGCATCCCCACAGACATCGGTCTCATCGACAGGACAAACTCTGCCAACGACAACAACCGCACGGTCTGAAGCAAAAACTACAGTGCCTCAAAGAATAGTAACAACATCTCTCACACCAGACACATCCGCAGCAACAACTACCATCTCAGAAAACACTGCAACCAGAGCAACTCTCACCTCTACAGTGCTCGCATCACCATCATCGACTTCATCAACAACTCCGACAACAGCCATTGCGACAGCAACAACGTCAACCGGAGAAATTATTACAACTGCAACAGCAATAACAATAGATTCCACAATTGGACCTTCAACAAAAATATTGTTACCAACAACTCAAACATCCGATACAGTTATAACCACTACAGCATTCCCACAGACATCGGTCTCATCCACAGGGCAAACGCTGCCTACAACAACAACAACACGACCTAAAGCAACAACCACAGTGCCTCAAAGAATTTTAACAACATTTGTAACGCCATCCGCATCGGGAGCTACAACAATCAACCCAGAACACACTGCAACTACAGCAATTCTCACCTCTACAGCGACCGCCTTACCATCATCGATTTTATTAACAACAAGGGAACCTAGTGGAACAAGCACTGAGAATGCAACAACACATACACTGATTCCCACAACACCAATATCCGCTGCAGAAACAATCACATCAGGGACTATGATATCGGAATTGCCTCCCATTACAACTTCATTCTCAACCACAACTACACTGACTTCAGCAAATCCTGTCGCAACCGCATCAACCCCGAAAACAACCATTGCTAAAGCAACAACATCAACCAAAGTAAGTCTCACAACAACAAGAGGTGGAACAACAGAATCCACAAATAGACCTTCAACAACAATATCGTTATCTAAACATACCACATCCGCTGCTGTAATAATCACAACAGCATCCTCACAGACATCGGTCTCATCGACAGGACAAACGCTGCCTG
This sequence comes from Megalonaias nervosa, assembly GCA_016617855.1. Taxonomy (NCBI): domain Eukaryota; kingdom Metazoa; phylum Mollusca; class Bivalvia; order Unionida; family Unionidae; genus Megalonaias; species Megalonaias nervosa. Next base: position 2,998 of record JAECUM010036311.1, read on the forward strand.
CGACAACAACCAACCTCCCTAAAGCAACAACCACAGTGAACGAAAGAATAGTAACAACATCTGTCACACCAACCACATCGGCACCTACAACAAGCACCTCAGAAAACACGGCAACCACAGCAACTCTTACCTCTACAGCGGCCGCATCATCATCATCGATTTCATCAACAACCACGGAGTCTAGTGGAACAAGCACTCAGACTACTACAATAACTACATTCGTGCCCTCACAGATGACAACGGCTGCAAGTACGATCACATCAGGGACTATGATAACTGACTCGCCTCCCATAACAACTGCATCTTCTCCCACAACTACACTGACTTCAGCAATTTCTGTCGCAACCGCATCAGCTCCGACAACAACCATGGCGACAGCAACAACATCAACCAATCAAAGTCTTACAACAACAACAGAAAGAACCACACAATCCACAAATGGACCTTCAACAACCATATCGTTACCAACAACTACCACATCCGCTTCCGTAAGAATCACAACAGCATCCCCACAGACATCGATCTCATCGACAGGACAAACGCTGCCTACGACAACAACCAAACTAGCTGAAGCAGCAACCACAGTGAACAAAATAATAGTAACAACATCTGTCACACCAACCACATCGGCACCTACAACAAGCACCTCAGAAACCACGGCAATCACAGCAACTCTCACCTCTACAGCGGCCGCATCATCATCATCGATTTCATCAACAACCACGGAGTCTAGTGGAACAAGCACTAAGACGACTACAATAACTACAGTAGGGCCCTCAAAGATGACAACGGCTGCAAGTACGATCACATCAGGGACTATGATAACTGAATCGCCTCCCATAACAACTGCATCTTCTCCCACAACTACACTGACTTCAGCAATTTCTGTCGCAACCGCATCAACTCCGACAACAACTATTGCGACAGCAACAACATCAACCAAAGAAAGTCTTACAACAACAACAGCCGCAACCACACAATCCACAAATGGACCTTCAACAACCATATCGTTACCAACATCTACCAGATCCGCTACTGTAATAACCACAACAGTATCCCCACTGACATCGATCTCATCGACAGGACAAACACTGCCTACGACAACAACCATACGGCCTGAAACAACAACCACAGTGCCTCAAAGAATAGTAACCACATCGGCAACTACAACAAGCACCTCAGAAAACACTGCAACCAAGGCAACTCTCACCTCTACAGCGGCCGCATCACCATCAATGATTTCATCAACAACTTCGGAGCCTAGTGCAACAAGCACTGAGACTACAACAATAACTACATTCGGGCCCACAACAATGATATCGGCTGCAAGTACAATAACATCAGGGACTATGATAACTGAATCGCTTCCCATAACAACTGCATCTGCTCCAACAACTACACTGACTTCAGCAATTTCTGTCGCAACCGAATCAACTCCGACAACAACCATTGCGACAACAACAACATCAACCAAAGAAAGTCTTACAACAACAACAACCACACAGTCCACAAATGGACCTTCAACAACCATATCGTTACCAACAACTACCATATCCGCTTCCGTAATAATCACAACAGCATCCCCACAGACATCGGTCTCATCGACAGGACAAACGCTGCCTACGACAACAACCAAACTCCCTGAAGCAACAACCACAGTGAACGAAAGAATAGTAACAACATCTGTCACACCAACCACATCGGCACCTACAACAAGCACCTCAGAAAACACGGCAACCACAGCAACTCTCACCTCTACAGCGGCCGCATCATCATCATCGATTTCATCAACAACCACGGAGTCTAGCGGAACAAGCACTAAGACGACTACAATAACTACATTAGGGCCCTCAAAGATGACAACGGCTGCAAGTACGATCACATCAGGGACTATGATAACTGAATCGCCACCCATAACAACTGCATCTTCTCCCACAACTACACTGACTTCAGCAATTTCTGTCGCAAATGAATCAACTCCGACAACAAGTATTGCGACAGCAACAACATCAACCAAAGAAAGTCTTACAACAACAACAGCCGGAACCACACAATCCACAAATGGAACTTCAACAATCCTATCGTTTCCAATATCTACCAGATCCGCTCCTGTAACAACCACAACAGCATCCCCACAGACATCGATCTCATCGACCGGACAAACGCTGCCTACGACAACAACCATAATGCCTGAAACAATAACCACAGTGCCTCAAAGAATAGTAACAACATCTGTCACACCAACCACATCGGCCCCAACAGCAAGCACCTCAGAAAACACTGCTACGGCAGCAACTCTCACCTCTACAGCGGCAGCATCACCATCAATGATTTCATCAACAACATCGGAACCTAGTGCAACAAGCATTGAGACTACTACAATAACTACATTCGGGCGCACAACAATGACATTGGCTGCAAGTCCAATCACATCAGGGGCTATGATAACTGAATCCCTTCCCATAACAACTGCATCTTCTCCCACAACTACACTGACTTCAGCAATTTCTGTCGCAACCGAATCAACTCCGACAACAACTGTTCCGACAGCAACAACATCAACCAAAGAAAGTCTTACAACAACAACAGCCGGAACCACACAAGCCACAAATGGACCTTCAACAATCCTATCGTTTCCAATATCTACCAGATCCGCTCCTGTAACAACCACAACAGCATCCCCACAGACATCGATCTCATCGACCGGACAAACGCTGCCTACGACAACAACCATAATGCCTGAAACAACAACCACAGTGCCTCAAAGAATAGTAACAACATCTGTCACACCAACCACATCGGCCCCAACAACAAGCACCTCAGAAAACACTGCAACCACAGCAACTCTCACCTCTACAGCGGCAGCATCACCATCAATGATTTCATCAACAACTTCGGAGCCTAGTGCAACAAGCACTGAGACTACTACAATAACTACATTCGGGCCCACAACAATGACATCGGCTGCAAGTACAATCAGAACAGGGACTATGATAACTGAATCGCTTCCCATAACAACTGCATCTGCTCCAACAACTACACTGACTTCTGCATTTTCTGTCGCAACAACATCAACTCCGACAACAACCATTGCGACAGCAACAACATCAACCAAAGAAAGTCTTACAACAACAACCACACAATCCACAAATGGACCTTCAACAACCATATCGTTACCAACAACTACCACATCCGCTTCCGTAATAATCACAACACCTTCCCCACAGACATCGGTCTCATCGACAGGACAAACGATGCCTACGACAACAACCAAACTCGCTGCAGCAACAACCACAGTGAACGAAAGAATAGTAACAACATCTGTCACACCAACCACATCGGCACCTACAACAAGTACCTCAGAAAACACGGCAACCACAGCAACTCTCACCTCTATAGCGGCCGCATCATCATCATCGATTTCATCAACAACCACGGAGTCTAGCGGAACAAGCACTAAGACGACTACAATAACTACATTAGGGCCCTCAAATATGACAACGGCTGCAAGTACGATCACATCAGGGACTATGATAACTGAATCGCCTCCCATAACAACTGCATCTTCTCCCACAACTACACTGACTTCAGCAATTTCTGTCGCAACCGAATCAACTCCGACAACAACTATTGCGACAGCAGTAAGATCAACCAAAGAAAGTCTTACAACAACAACAGCCGGAGCCACACAATCCACAAATGGACCTTCAACAACCATATCGTTACAAACATCTACCAGATCCGCTACTGTAATAACTACAATAGTATCCCCACAGCCATCGATCTCATCGACCGGACAAACGCTGCATACGACAACAACCATTATGCCTGAAACAACAACCACAGTGCCTCAAAGAATAGTAACAAGATCAGTCACACCAACCACATCGGCCCCAACAGCAAGCACCACAGAAAACATTGCAACCACAGCAACTCTCACCTCTACAGCGGCAGCATCACCATCAATAATTTCCTCAACAACTTCGGAGCCTAGCGCAACAAGCACTGAGACTACTACAATAACTACATTCGGGCCCACAACAATGATATCGGCTGCAAGTACAATAACATCAGGGACTATGATAACTGAATCGCTTCCCATAACAACTGCATCTGCTCCAACAACAACACTGACTTTTGCAACCGCATCAACTCCGACAACAACCATTGCGACAACAACACCATCAACCAAAGAAAGTCTTACAACAACAACCACACAATCCACAAATGGACCTTCAACAACCATATCCTCACCAACAGATACCACATCCGCTTCCGTAATAATCACAACAGCAAACCCACAGACATCGGTCTCATCGACAGGACAAACGCTGCCTACGACAACAACCCAACTCCCTGAAGCAACAACCACAGTGAACGAAAGAATCGTAACAACATCTGTCACACCAACCACATCGGCACCTACAACAAGCACCTCAGAAAACACGGTAACCACAGCAACTCTTACCTCTACAGCGGCCGCATCATCATCATTGATTTCATCAACAACCACGGAGTCTAGTCGAGCAAGCACTAAGACGACTACAATAATTACATTAGGGCCCTCAAATATCACAACGGCTGCAAGTACGATCACATCAGGGACTATGATAACTGAATCGCCTCCCATAACAACTGCATCTTCTCCCACAACTACACTGACTTCAGCAATTTCTGTCGTAACCGAATCGACTCCGACAACAACTATTGCGACAGCAACTAGATCAACCAAAGAAAGTCTTACAACAACAACAGCCGCAACCACACAATCCACAAATGGACCTTCAACAATCATATCGTTTGCAACATCTACCAGATCCGCCACTGTAACAACCACAACAATATCCCCACAGACATCGATCTCATCGACCGGACAAACGCTGCGTACGACAACAACCATACGGCCTGAAACAACAACCACAGTGCCTCAAAGAATAGTAACAACATCTCTCACACCAACCACATCGGCCCCAACAACAAGCACCTCAGAAAACACGGCAAACACACAATCCACAAATGGACCTTCAACAACCATATCGTTACCAACATCTACCAGATCCGCTACTGTAATAAGCACAATAGTATCCCCACAGACATCGATCTCATCGACAGTGCAAACGCTGCCTATGACAATAACCATACGGCCTGAAACAACAACCACAGTGCCTCAAAGAATAGTAACAACATCTCTCACACCAACCACATCGGCCCCAACAGCAAGCACCTCAGAAAACACTGCAACCACAGGAACTCTCACCTCTACGTCGGCCGCATCAACATCAATGATTTCATCAACAACTTCGGCGCCTAGTGCAACAAGCACTGAGACTACTATAATAAATACATTCGGGCCCACAACAATGACATCGGCTGCAAGTACAATCACATCAGGGACAATGATAACTGAATCGCTTCCCATAACAACTGCATCTGCTCCAACAACTACACTGACTTCAGCAATTTCTGTCGCAACCGAATCAACTCCGACAACAACCATTGCGACAACAACAACATCAACCAAAGAAAGTGTTACAACAACAACCACACAATCCACAAATGGACCTTCAACAACCATATCGTTACCAACAACTACCACATCCGCTTCCGTAAGAATCACAACAGCATCCCCACAGACATCGATCTCATCGACAGGACAAACGCTGTATACGACAACAACCATACTCCCTGAAGCAACAACCACAGTGAACGAAAGAATAGTAACAACATCTCTCACACCAACCACATCGGCACCTACAACAAGCACCTCAGAAAACACGGCAACCACAGCAACTCTTACCTCTACAGCGGCCGCATCATCATCATCGATTTCATCAACAACCACGGAGTCTAGCGGAACAAGCACTAAGACGACTACAATAACTACATTAGGGCCCTCAAATATGACAACGGCTGCAAGTACGATCACATCAGGGACTATGATAACTGAATCGCCTCCCATAACAACTGCATCTTCTCCCACAACTACACTGACTTCAGCAATTTCTGTCGCAACCGAATCAAGTTCGACAACAACTATTGCGACAGCAATAAGATCAACCAAAGAAAATCTTACAACAACAACAGCCGGAAATACACAATCCACAAATGGACCTTCAACAACCATATCGTTACCAACATCTACCAGATCTGCTACTGTAATAACCACAATAGTATCCCCACAGACATCGATCTCATCGACCGGACAAACGCTGCCTACGACAACAAACAGAATGCCTGAAACAACAACCACAGTACCTCAAAGAATAGTAACAAGATCAGTCACACCAACCACATCGGCCCCAAGAACAAGCACCACAGAAAACATTGCAACCACAGCAACTCTCACCTCTACAGCGGCCGCATCACCATCAATAATTTCCTCAACAACTTCGGAGCCTAGCGCAACAAGCACTGAGACTACTACAATAACTACATTCGGGCCCACAACAATGACATCGGATGCAAGTGCAATCACATCAGGGACTATGATAACTGAATCGCTTCCCATAACAACTGCATCTGCTCCAACAACAACGCTGACTTTTGCAACCGCATCAACTTCGACAACAACCATTGCGACAACAACACCATCAACCAAAGAAAGTCTTACAACAAGAACCACACAATCCACAAATGGACCTTCAACAACCATATCGTCACCAACAGCTACCACATCCGCTTCCGTAATAATCACAACAGCATCCCCACAGACATCGGTCTCATCGACAGGACAAACGCTGTATACGACAACAACCATACTCCCTGAAGCAACAACCACAGTGAACGAAAGAATAGTAACAACATCTGTCACACCAACCACATCGGCACCTACAACAAGCACCTCAAAAAACACGGCAACCACAGCAACTCTCACCTCTACAGCGGCAGCATCAGTATCAATGATTTCATCAACAGCTTCGGAGCCTAGTGCAACAAGCACTGAGACTACTACAATAACTACATTCGGGCCCACAACAGTGACATCGGCTGCAAGTACAATCACATCAGGGACTATGATAACTGAATCGCCTCCCATAACAACTGCATCTTCTCCCACAACTACACTGACTTCAGCAATTTCTGTCGCAACCGAATCAACTCCGACAACAACTATTCCGACAGCAACAACATCAACCAAAGAAAGTCTTACAACAACAACAGCCGGAACCACACAATCCACAAATGGACCTTCAACAACCATATCGTTACCAACATCTACCACATCCGCTACTGTAATAACCACAACAGTATCCCCACAGACATCGATCTCATCGACAGTGCAAACACTGCCTATGACAATAACCATACGGCCTGAAACAACAACCACAGTGCCTCAAAGAAAAGTAACAACATCTCTCACACCAACCACATCGGCCCCAACAGCAAGCACCTCAGAAAACACTGCAACCACAGCAACTCTCACCTCTACAGCGGCCGCATCAACATCAATGATTTCATCAACAACTTCGGCGCCTACTGCAAGAAGCACTGAGACAACTACAATAACTACATTCGGGCCCACAACAATGACATCGGCTGCAAGTACAATCACATCAGGGACAATGAGAACTGAATCTCTTCCCATAACAACAGCATCTGCTCCAACAACAACACTGACTTTTGCAACCGCATCAACTCCGACAACAACCATTGCGACAACAACACCATCAACCAAAGAAAGTCTTACAACAGCAACCACACAATCCACAAATGGACCTTCAACAACCATATCGTCACCAACAGATACCACATCCGCTTCCGTAATAATCACAACAGCAAACCCACAGACATCGGTCTCATCGACAGTACAAACGCTGCCTACGACAACAACCCAACTCCCTGAAGCAACAACCACAGTGAACGAAAGAATAGTAACAACATCTGTCACACCAACCACATCGGCACCTACAACAAGCACCTCAGAAAACACGGCAACCACAGCAACTCTTACCTCTACAGCGGCCGCATCATCATCATTGATTTCATCAACAACCACGGAATCTAGTGGAGCAAGAACTAAGACGACTACAATAACTACATTAGGGCCCTCAAATATGACAACGGCTGCAAGTACGATCACATCAGGGACTATGATAACTGAATCGCTTCCCATAACAACTGCATCTTCTCCCACAACTACACTGACTTCAGCAATTTCTGTCGCAACCGAATCAACTCCGACAACAACCATTGCGACAGCAACAACATCAACGAAAGAAAGTCTTACAACAACAACCACACAATCCACAAATGGACCTTCAACAACCATATCGTTACCAACATCTACCAGATCCGCTACTGTAATAACCACAACAGTATCCCCACAGACATCGATCTCATCGACAGTGCAAACACTGCCTATGACAATAACCATACGGCCTGAAACAACAACGATAGTGCCTCAAAGAATAGTAACAACATCTGTCACACCAACCACATCGGCCCCAACAGCAAGCACCTCAGAAAACACTGCAACCACAGCAACTCTCACCTCTACAGCGGCCGCATCAACATCAATGATTTCATCAACAACGTCGGCGACTAGTGCAACAAGCACTGAGACTACTAATAGAACTACATTCGGGCCAACAACAATGACATCGGCTGCAAGTACAATCACATCAGGGACAATGATAACTGAATCGCTTCCCATGACAACTGCATCTGCTCCAAGAACTACACTGACTTCAGCAATTTCTGTCGCAACCGACTCAACTCCGACAACAACCATTGCGACAGCAACAACATCAACCAAAGAAAGTCTTACAACAACAACATCCGCAACCACACAATCCACAAATGGACCTTCAACAACCATATCGTTACCAACATCTACCACATTCGGTACTGTAATAACCACAACAGTATCCCCACAGACATCGATCTCATCGACAGGACAATGGATGCCTACGACAACAACCATACGGCCCGAAACAACAACCACAGTGCCTCAAAGAATAGTAACAACATCTGTCACACCAACCACATCGGCCCCAACAACAAGTACCTCAGAAAACACTGCAACGACAGCAACTCTCACCTCTACAGCGGCAGCATCACCATCAAAGATTTCATCAACAGCTTCGGAGCCTAGTGCAACAAGCACTGAGACTACTACAATAACTATATTCCCTCCCACAACAATGACATCGGCTGCAAGTACGATCACATCAGGGACTATGATAACTGAATCGCCTCCCATAACAACTGCATCTTCTCCCACAACTACACTGACTTCAGCAATTTCTGTCGCAACCGAATCAACTCCGACAACAACTATTGCGACAGCAATAAGGTCAACCAAAGAAAGTCTTACAACAACAACAGCCGGAACCACACAATCCACAAATGGACCTTCAACAACCATATCGTTACCAACATCTACCAGATCCGCTACTGTAATAACCACAATAGTATCCCCACAGACATCGATCTCATCGACCGGACAAACG
>JAECUM010036312.1:0-37280 GCA_016617855.1 Megalonaias nervosa
ATATATATATATATATATATATATATATATATATATATATGGAAAAACACATTAATAGTTACCTCTGAAAAACATGATCGTAAGCGAACTTACAATATGCTATGAATAGACTGAAATACTCATCATGGTACTAAATTGCTTGATCTCTGTATGGATATAGGAACTAATCGTATTGAAAATCTTATTTGTATACTTTCCTTTTATCTTTGTGATCAAGAAAGAGCGGAACTGGCAAATGCCCTACCTCGGGATAATTAGAAAACAATACCATGGTGACACTTTGAACTGGTTGCTTCGAAACAAACTGCGTCACTCATTATATAATGCTTCGTCGTTAACCTCAGTCACGCTTTCCCCAAAAAGCATATGAAGATAGAAAGAATAAGGAATATGAACATCCTTACAAGTGGTAACTGTAAAATATTATTACATAACGCTTATGACTGGATTATGATATGTTATTACTTTTACTGCTTGAATTGTAATTCGTCAAATGTGTATGTGCTGCCAAAGTCATGTTTATAAGAATTTGAAGACGCAAATCACGTTTCACTGATTTAACATTAATTACTGTATGCGACGTGACAAAGAGAGATGTGTTACTGTGAATTAGAGATCCTAACAAACACAAGATGGCACTGAAATAACATGAGCGATATTGTGATGTTCCATTGCATCAGTGCAGCTCTTGATTTGCCGGAAACGTTAATCCTTTTCTTACTTTCACATCAATTTATAAATTGCTCAAACAGACTTGTTGTTTACTGACTTCACATCGTCCTTTATTTTGTGTTTGCATTATTTTGTCTCTGATTTCATTATCAACTGTATGTTTTCAACAAAGATACATTCATGGATACAGGATCATTAATTAAGAGTATAGTTGATTGATCTTTTGTTTCTGGTAAACTAAGTAGGAATTTTTAAAAAGATAACTTTCGCCACGAGCATGATGGGATAGGCATCTCAACCTCTCCAGGGCCCCTGTATTAGCTCGTTAAATATGATACATAAGGTCAGCAGACATACTGTCGTCATCACCTAGGTTGGCGACCGAGTTAAAATAACAACACAAGCTTGATGCGTGGATGACATATTGTCATAAGAGTAACTGTACTCAAGTGATCTTTTTGACAGACTTTGTACATATATTATACAACTGTTGTTATAAAATAATGTTCTTGCTTACAGCTTGTGTGTGTGTGTGTGGGGGGGGCTGATAAAGGTAGAAGTGTATACTAAAACTGGTCATAACAGATGTAGTAGTCCTGAGCAGTTATTACCCATATCTAAAATTATCACAATCTTAATATGTGAATTGGTGCAACCGCTATATACAGTTTTATACCTATATGCACAATAAAACAATTGCGTTTCGATGGGTATCTAATAAAGCATTTTCCTCTGCCTGCTAATCTACCATGGAGACCTGTAATATATTTTTTGAGAAATATTTATTAACAAATTGATGGCTGTTGAGAAAGTTTTAAAGATGGATATTTTTCACATGTTTGTCGATTCAAAATTATGCTGAATTATATATTGAGGCACCAACTCACATTAGAAGAAATTGTCGTGTGAATCGCAATATTCTTGTTTCTTTAGTCTATCACATTGATGTAAACGTGTTCTTTTGTTGATATATTGAGATAATGACCTAACAGCGACAGATTGGGTTTGGTTGGTTTTAAACAGCATATTAACATAGGTTTTGCATAGTTTACACAATTAATATCTTCAGTCAGCAAGAGAATCTCTTCTGAGGAAGGCATCGCCTACAGGAATCGATTAACTGCAAAGAACAGATTTATGCATATATGCGCAGATATCTAGATTAATTTCAATGAGATAATTATTCCTGGTTATGTGAACGCAAGAATCAAGAGATTTTTGCAGGCTTAATAAGGTGTCAATGTAATTGTGGGTGTCATTAGAATCCGAACATATACAGAGCTTTAACTTTGTTCAATGCAGAATGATGCATTTTTAAAGGTAACTGTAAGGGACGCAGAAGACCCTCAGTGGTGTTGTATCTTTGATGTATAGATTATCTGCGAGTACGAGGATGGTTCAAACGTTTGTTTCTCCACAACCCTTAGAGTTCACACCATTCATTATAAGCTCACACACGATAAAATCAGCTACCAAATCTGTGCTATGTTGATCTTTAAAACGGGAATGTGAACTGTAATACATAGCGTCAATTATGACAATAACATCTGTCCATCTCGTCGTCATTATTCTGTCTTTTAAAAAGTTCATCTATCATTGATACTGAGTATTCTTTGATTATGTTGTAGTGTACTTGATTTCCCATATATTTCCGTAAATGTAATGATTCAGGCAGAAGTGGCTTTTTTTCCAATTTGTAGCAATCAGAAAGTACGTGTCCTTTCTTTGTTTGCAATAGGTACACGTGGGAAGAGATAAGGATTCCTAAATAAACTTATCAGAAGCTTGATTTCTAGAAGTTGTACCTGACTGAAATTAAGCTGACCTACGTTTCTACCAGAAGACTGCTGAGCGGAAGACTTACTTACAAAAGAAACTTTATGAGCTAACGAATATTGGTCAGGGGTACGAGCAGCATTTTCCGAGGTTGCGACCTTCTGCTCATCAAGATAAGTCTTGATGTCACTATGGACACAGTTATTGAACTCTGAAAGTACTACTTACTGTCTGAAATTTTCATAATCTTGATCAACTTTCATTCAAACTTTATAAGGACCATAATACGTAGCCAAAAGAGGACTTTGAGGTGCGGGCAAGAGAGCCAGACCTCTCTCAGCAGGCTGAATACTCGTTTACTTTTTATTTATATAATACTTATCATTTTTCATTGAAGCGAATGATGATAATTTCACCAGCAATTGACTGCTTATATTTAAAGTTACAGACTTAATCACGAAGACTAAACTGAAACTTCGGTTGAAAGAAGTTTATTTGTTGTTACCTTCAGTGTTATGCGGACAGAATCTCCAAACACTACTTCAAAAGGACTAAAGCAATTGCACAAGTATAGCTATATCTATATTATTTTGAAGCATTATTTCAAATTTGCGCAAGTAAAAGTCATTCGAAACCTTGTGGGAAACTTTATTGTCTCGTAAGTCACCGGCCAAGGGAGTTGCATGGACTACAATAAGAATTTCTTGTCTACATGACTTAAAAACATCAAGTTGATAGCTCAATGAGCACTCGATACAAGTGGCTACCACGCTTACTTTCAGATTGCCCCATTGATTTATAGGATGACAAGTTGGTTCTTGAGTTTCGTCTTTTTCACTAACTCCCTTCTGAAACAACCCGGGGACAATATGATCATGTTTCTTATGAATAACAAAGTGACTGTTGTTATTAGTCCGATTAACATTGAGAGAAATATTAGTAAAATGAGGATGACAGTCATCAATTCCTTGAAAGAAATAATCTGATCGAAAGGCTCACTAATAGATATGCCGGTTGAAAGTATACGTTCTTGATCGTTATTTTTCCATAGCCTAGATCTAGTAATTACGCACTCAGGGCATAAATCAGGGATTCAAATCTCAATAGGATCATCCTTTTGATTCGAATAAGGCTTGTCAGCTACAAGTAGATGAAGAAGGTTACTACGTAGCAATAAATGAGTACACCAAATGGGCAAAATATTACAACTCCGACCGTCAAAGTCTGATGTCACATTTAAACAAAGGAAAGGAACATTAACAAAACCGCGCTTTAATCCCTGAATAAGAACGCTTTCACTAGAAGACTTCTCAGATAAGGACAAAGTGCCTCTGAGAAGCTTATGTAATGAATAAAAACGTTTTGAATATCTCTGTTACATACCTTTTTAATTAATAGCTGTTATAAATAAACGTGCTCTCACTTACTTTTCTTTTGCTAAAAGAACACGTTGGAAGAGATAACGATTTCTGATTAGTCTTATCCAAAGTTTGAATCCAATACGTCGTGCCAGATTTATATTTGGAACCACTCATATGAGAATATGATGGTTTATGGCTAAAAGCCTCTTAAAATGAAGATTTTGCGTGCCAACGAATAGACATCAGCTGCACGAGCAGCATTTTTCGTAGCACCCACCTTTTGATCATAAAGATAACATTGTCATCACGATGTATGTAATTCCTGAACTCGTCGACTAATACGAGTTGCCTAACGTTTTTATAATCTTTATCAACCTTTTATGGATGCTTACCACCTATCAAATAGTTGTTGTTTTACTCTAGCAAACTTAGATGAGGGTTATCTAATTTCTTTCCGGAACTCTTAACTTTTTGCCAATAAGTATATTATGCAACAAAAAAGTCAAGTGTTCCTTTGGCCATTATAAACTCTTAGGTAACTGTTTCTTACATTTAAATTCCATTTTCGTATTTTGTTTATCCCTTTGCACTTTCAATTTCCTTTCTATTTTTTTCTCGCTTTTTGCATTTTCATTTCCATCGATTCCATTTCTTATGTCATAAGTTAAATTTGAAGTTTTCTTTCTCTTTCCTTTTTCAGAATTTACGTTAGCATTACTCTGCTTTGACTCTTTATTCTCACTAAACCCTATCTGCATATGCATTGTGTTTCCATTTCTAACTTTGCATTTCGATTATTTCCTTTTTAAGATGAGGTTTTCTTAATTTTGTCAAATCAGGCTTTCGATTTCAATTTTATCTCCTAACATTTCGGAGCCATATACAAGTTTCCTAACTGAACGAAAAGATAATATTATTTCCCAACAAATATTTTCGTTTTTCGAAATCAAAATATGAAGAATTTTCTGAAATGAAACGAACTTAATTTCAAAATTAAATTGCATTTCTCCCAAGTATATTTTCTGTTATATATATATATATCTTAAGGCGAGTAACACTAAGAAAAAAAATAAAACGCATTTGGAATATTGATAAATAATTTATTAATCAAAATTATAAAAATAAAAGTCGTGAGGAACCTCCAGTACTATGAATTAAATTTAGATGAATCCTAAACAGTATTAAACAAGTCTAAAAAAATAGAGTTTCGAATGAATTCCAGAACATGACATATGCTGGTCTGCAGGCAGTCTTGATTTATGAAAATGACATTGTTCAGACCTCTTTTGCAGACATTCACAATAGCCCGAAAAGATACTTTTGTTCAATGAGTACTATTATTTCAACGGAACTTTCCAAACGAATGTCTCCTCTCAAGTAGTTTTTAACACAATATTAAACACATATGCAGACCGATTTTACACCACGGACATTTGACTTATTAATCCGAAGTAGGAATTTGGAATAAGTAATAAATTAATTTTTCAGTTCTCTCCTTATATACATCTCCATGAGTCAGTTACGTCTGTCTATAGCAATATCACGACACCTGAGAGACTTCACTACGTTACTCTTTGGTTTCACAATACATCACAGTAATTAATTATTTGACTTTCACTTTCCAGCTCAAAATAAGTAAACAATTCATTATTATAAACCACTCATTGCCTATATACAGATCTCATGCAATCCACGTGCTATAAGTGAAACACACAAAGTTGATACACTCTTGCATAACGAGTACACAATATAAACAGTACAATGAACAATAGCTGAGAAATCATTGCGACCTTATTAATAACTTCCGGTGTTTTGTTACCTGCGCAAATTAATTCCACAATTGTTTCCAACCGATCCACAATGGTTATGAGAGTCGCACAGACTATAAAGGCTGCTTACCTTCTTCCTTTCTGTTTCTTAATAGCCCTCCCAAATTCCCCAGAGTGAGGTTCGGATCCATGCAAGGCTACATGTAAATTTTTCAACTCTTTCCCATGTGGGTGCATTTAGTTTCGTTCTTGGAAGCGTAGACACATCTTCAGATGAAGGTAGTAGGTATTTGGTGCCATTTTCCTTTTGTGTGTTGTTCTGTTCTCTTATGAAGTCAGCTTCCTCCTTTTTGTGCAATAAATGTGTCGATGTGTGTGAAGCAGTGATACACGTCTTGGAAAGGCGTTCACTTACAAGAATTTCTTCTAGCTCATATACACGTACCTTTTGATCAGAAACATACTGTTGTTGTCGTTATTTTTCATATGTTTATTCTACGGAAGCTAGTGTGTACTCAGGTGTGGATGGTGGTATTGTCGTGTGCATTATAAAATCTTTAGATGGATTGACTAACTTATTGAGATCAAGCCATGGTTAGTGTTTCATTAAAAAAATCAACAGAGTGCGAGAGAGCTGTTTGAAGTTCCCTATATAATCAATTGATCCATAACTTATTATGCATTGTGTTGTTTCCTCGGTCAATAAATTTTACCTGATTGGATGTGTATAAATATCTAAATATATCAGGTGTCCAAAGATTCACTGGCAGCCTTATTCATTAAAATGTTGCTTTGATGTTTGTTTGATAGACTGGTACAAGAGCGGTGGTGGTGGTTGTGGAAGCCTATGGAGCAATAGTATGAAGGAATTTCAATCTTTGATTTTTTTCAATTTCTCCGATACATTCTTTGACTTCGACGATCACCTGTGGGTAGCGTGTAATATACTTTTTGGATGTTTTTGTGAGAATCTTAATACCCTTGGTGAGTTTAGCTCTTTACCATTGTACCTAGTTCTTCTTCTGCTCTCATTAGCCAAGTTAGCTGTACCATAGTTGATCTTGTGGATTTTTATATCCTCAGCAGGTACGTTTGAGTGCACGGTGGGAACATGATCAAAGAAATTAACAGGCATGGTGTTTACTCTCAAGCATAGTTCTAATGGAACTGGAAATTCAATGTCTCGAAACTAAGTTTGTGCATTGATGATTTGTCCGGCTTTTTCAGAATAAAATTAAACTGTTGCTGAAAATGATTTTAGAAAGGTTACAATGGGATCGCCTGCTGGACCGCGTTATAATGTGGTCAGGGATTTTCAAGAAAAGCTTCAGTCATCATTGAGTGTCCATGCTTCAACGGTTAATTTCTTATCAACAATTAACGATGGTCCTATTATTGACGACATTGATGACGTGATACTTGAACAAAAAATCAATCGCACGAGAATATTAGCACAAAAACGCTGACAAGAGCTATTTGAATAAGAAATACACTCAAGTGACTAACTTGATCCGTGGCAAATCTACCATGATCATGATATTTGGTGTCATCTACGCGAAAAGCCTACACGTTTATTGGGGGCTTTGTATGTATATGTATATTTTGAGTCTGGTATCTTTGTGTGGATTGTTCTGAATGTGCTAAGTGATTAAAATAATTAAAAAGAATCAGCAACGTTTACGCAAACGGAGACACTACTAGTTCGGTCATCAAATATATGCTTCCTATTGATGATAACCATTGGATATTCCGCAGAGCAGATAGAGGAAGAAGAAAATCAGAAAACAAATGCATTTTCATCAGCAATATTGTAGCCTGCATTTTCCAATGCCAAAAGAAAACTACCACAGATAATATGTTTATGTTGAGCAAAGCATTTTAACTGATGAAATCCAGGAAAAATAATAATATATTTTTTGTTATAATTTTGTGATATTTCTGTTGATGGTTAATTCAGATTTTGAGACGACATATTTGACAAATGTATCCGATTACCAATTGGCAGAATTTTTGTTATTAGTCTCAAACACTGTGGGTTATACCGCATCTAGCTATTTAATGCGATTAGAGTGGATTTGGGGATACTGTTTCATTTATATTCGTAGTCATCAATTTAAATGGCGATATTTTAACTCGGGACCAATCTTAATCAACAGAAATTTAACATATACTGATAATAGAATATGTGATTCTAACAGGAATACTATCTACAGAATTTCCACAACGTGAATTTAAATGTTCCAATTTTTTATATCTATTAACATGAAGCCAGATACTGAAATATATTACATGTATGATATTTTAAGTAATATAAATATTTCAGGGCTCATGATATTGTTATTTTTTATTCCATGTAGCTAGTCTGTTTATTTTATATAGCATGAGTTTATATCGGATTATACAAAGAAATTTGCTTGCAAATCGTATTACTTGCAACAAATCTGTTCATAGATGGTCGGTAAAGATGGTTTATTTGAGGCCTTTAATAACTTTAGAGAGACAGAGGGATGACAAAAACAATACATTACATAACTCATTGATATCTTTATTTTGTATACACTTACTCGTATTCATCTGAGTTTTCCACTCTGATACCGTCCTTCGAGGTTCAAGCTGCTAACATTACTTCTTGGGTTTCATACCAGTTGCGCATGTCTGAATCCAATATTAATCAAATGCAAAAGTAAATTCATTCATATTCATGGGTCATTGTCAGTGGGACTTACCATCAGTTTCGTGAAGAAGGTCAGGACTGTTTAGCTAACGATTATCAACCAACCTGACGTAAATCAGGAAATCCTATGTCATGACCTCAAACTCCAAGTAAAATTGATGTTTACCAATAATCATTCTCTGAAAGGTAGCAATGAAATATATTGCGCACAAATCACCATTACACTGTGCAATCATGAAATAACGTTTAACACAAAATATAGTTATGCATGATCCACTCTTGTTCATATCCCATAAACTGCGTATTCTTTTGCATAAACCAGATAATACATGACACATATGTATTGACTATAGAAAGTCAACAGTGTCACCAAAAAGAATTCGTTTTGAATGTCAAGACCAGATGACATCTTAGACAAAATTGGATATGCAAATATGTTATGTAGTTTGATATTTGAAAATGAAATTTTTCAAATTTAAATCACGGATGGGGAAAAAAAACTTCTGCATCTCTAACTCGCGATAGACTTGGTCAATATAAATAGATACCATTTTATATCATACACATTTTTGGTCAACATTCCAGCGTTTAATGAGCAGACTAACAGCTGTTACAGATAATCATGAGAGATACGCCAATGATCATCGTAAATTAATTGATCACCGCGGGATGCAAATCTAACCGTTAATTTAGTGAAAGTTGACTTTTCTCGTGGTTGTGTCACGTTTATAGGAAATTGTGCGACACGGTCAAGTCAAATATGTTGAATTTAAGGTCAGGGATATCTCTAACTTCCCTGTGCCTGTTAATCAAAAATAAAAGATGCGATGTTTTCTGAGTAGCTTGTTCCATTGGAAAGTGTGTTCAAATTGCTGAGCCACAGACAAATTTATGAGTAAGTAATAAAAGCTCCATTCGCCTGACAAGTGTCCGGAATATTTTGACAAGTTATAAGCCATAAAACTATTTAAATGTTTCCTGGCACAATTTTTGTATTAAAATTAAAGAAGCTGCAGATAAAGTAATCCACGATCGAGAATGAATTTTCGATTTTATTTTGGCTTTATAACACTTTGAAGCGAGTATTACTCCAGCTCATTCTCCGATTAGAGTATCTACTTGCTTTTATTAAAAATGGCAAACCAAATGTCAGATGTTTGAGATGTGGTATGATGCAGCAGGAAAACAATACTGACATACGACACATCAAATGAAAAGATAATGTGATTCCGGAAGCAATCTTGCATGCATAGAACTACTGCATTGCTTTATTTAGTACGTTTTGTGGCAGGGATAAGACATGTTCGCCTGCAATTTTAAATATCAATGTATCAAATGCATATTTGACTAATATTTAACATAAATATTTATTACATTATTTGTTTCTTTTCTTGGTGATTGGAGCTTCCATTTATTTGTTTTATATCGTGGGTTTGACCTTTCTATGTGACTCGAAGTCATTTATGGCTTTGCCTAACTGACTCATGCTATTAATGTGATTGTGGGGTGTAAATGAAATGTGTGCCTAACTGACTTTTTTCATGGCTTGAGAAGTAAATAATATTTTTACCAGAATTTTAGTTCAAGCATCAGCGGAATTTTTCTTGGAAATAGTCGGCTTTGACACATTCTGTTTCTTTGAAATCCAAGTGAAATGCACGGTAAAGAAATACGTTACTATAATGACCAGTACGTGAAATTTTTTATAGCTGTGTTCAAATATAATTTAAATAAATTATCAATGTGAACAATTCATTGGAATTAAGGTGCTCAGTTACCTTTTGTGTCTAAACACTTCTTTGCGATTATTTATAACGCAGTTGAAGCCATGTTTGATAGCATTAGTGTGCCACACCAGACGCTTTAGATTGTTGAAATTCATGTATAGCATTCTATCCTTTTGCGTTTGTGATACGAAGTTAAGGATTATTTAGAATTTAATTTGGGATAATGTAAATATATGTTACGTGTTCACTTTGTAAAATGGATTAATAAATAATTTTTGATTTTAGTAAACTGGTTGTTATATCTTCTTTCTGTGACATAGTTGTATCACCTAGAAGAGTATTCCTCTTAAACATGCGTTATGCAATACTGCAAGCAAGATTATACAATAAGACATGATTGTAGTATGATTCAAATAGCGTACGAATTTGTGCATGCTATTGGTAAACATGGCATTCTAAATAATAAATCGCTGGAATGACTTTTCGCGTCGACTCATTTCATCAGCCTATGAAATCACTCTAGCAAGAAAAACTATTTATTTTAATCGTCTTACTGGACCTGCGTTTGGAAGCGATCTCACAGGACCAATCGATGAGTCTGGTTCAATGACACCAACGAGAGACGAGGGATCCGGCAGATATTACACAGTTCCAATAAAGCATTAAAATTGTACAAGTATGTTTTAGATATAGTTTTGATTATTCGAGTTCAGGTGCTCATAATACTTTTGTTTGATATTTTTTTTGTCATTTCTTGATAACGCGTTTTGGTTAGGAATGATGAAAAGCAACTTAAAGGACTCATTCATATACCCTGAATCGCATTTTAACCTCAACAGATACTGATTAATACAGCATATGTGGAAAAGTCTAGCATCTTATTTCGTGATTAAGAAAGCGACTGGAAATTCTATTTTGCATAACATGCACCATAATAAGAACCATTTTCGTAAATATGACTTAACTGTTATAGTTGCGGAAAATCTATCCTCACACAATATGTTTTCATTTGCATGTATATAAAATATCTTGCAAGGAAAATACCCATTCATAATAATGACTATAATAATAGTATCGTTATATCAGATCAAAGTATAAGACTACTACATATTAAGAGACGGTTGACAGGATAATGCAAACGACGTTCAGAAAATGTACATTTCTTTATGCATGTGTGGACGTGATGAATATTAAAATAAGATGTAAAAATATAGAAATGACTACACGTGACACTGATGATCGAAATCAACCTTATTATCCAATAGAACAAAATAAAATATATAGGGAAACCTCATCTCGAGAAAACATATTTTAAATCTAACAGGAGCTAACAACGACTCGTTATGAAACTTTTCATTTTACACCATTAAAATTTACCCGAATCATCACAAAAGACCCAATATGTGATATGCCAATAAAAGGGGTAGTTCCAAAATATAATTAATGTTATGCTCACATTGAAGAGTCTACTCATATAATAATTGCGACGTAAATGATATCGTGTTATAATTTAAGATAACATCAGCTTATCCGTGCCTAGACATTGAATGCCGTGGAATGAAAGTGAAGCGAAAACGTCGCTTGCAGAAGTAAGCTACATGAAAAGGTAACACAAATTACTCGGTAATGGACCATGAAAACATTAATTTCTCAAACATTAATACTTTGCGCAAGTAATGTGAATTATGGTATATTTGTCATGCCTAGAGGAATCTGACTATATGGTACCTACCTACCTATATACATATGAACATACATACTGTTATGTATGTTTAATTTAAATATTTGTTTGTTATTTCTTTTTAAAATATTCCATTACATGCTATTGTAATGCAGCTTTGTTTACTGGATTTGATATTGTCTAGAATTGAGTTTAGTTCTGTTTCACCTGACTGGACTTTTCATTGGGCTGTATTTTTTTATTGATAAACACCTAATAATAGAAACACTGTATCTAGTTTCTGACCTTGACTCGTAACCAGTGACAGTGTTGGTAAACAATTTTTTTAAAAAAATCTTATTTTCAATAACTTGTGATTTATTTACCGATGAGGTGCACTTGCTCTTCCATCAGTCGGATGAGGCAACATATTTTCCATGTCTTCAGTTTTTTATCTGAGTGAAAGCTTTCGAAATTCACGTCTTCCAAATGAAAACATCTTCTTCTAAGTATTGTTGAAAACGTATTCGATATATTCCTTCTCCAAAATATTAACCAACCTTCTTAATATAAAATATTATCTGTTAATCAATCCGTATCATATCTATGTGATGCTTCCTACGCGATTTGATACTTCAAATATCGCATCCTTGCTTAACTAGTTAGAATCATGCATAACTGCTTTTGAATTTTCTTATGATTGAATATCAGCAAGGAAAGTAGAATGTTTTGGATGGATATGATAAAATCTTTACCAGCTTGTTCAATGTGTATGGTATTTACTTTGTACTTTGTTCTGCTAAACAGTATCACCAATCGATATTCTTGTACTGTTTTGTATTAGAGATATCACAAATATGAATTTGCTTACCTCTCTGGAGTACTCCGACTGTATTTATATGTATATAATGATTGCCCTGTAAATCACTGCCGTTAGTCCCATGCGCATTTGTTGATTATAAGCTTAATGTTAAATTCGAAAACTTACGAATACAGGCTTTGCAATGCATTTACTGAGGAAGAAATCTTTCCATTTCTTTCCAATGGAACATTCTTTGAGTGACACCACTTTCTATTTTTAATACTGGTATTGATGCCTATGCGCGTTTGTGTGTGTGTATTAGAACATATATTTATGATTGCACAATTTTTATGTCAAAAGAGATAACCTCCACTAGAGATCTCTAGAAGAAAATTTAGAATAATTCCTACAATGCAGTGTGATGGGTCATTAATAGTTTATTGAAATACATATATTGATAACTTTGTTTCAACTTTTATAAACATTTCCAGGTATTTTCAGTAGTCAACAATACGCAAACCAAATTATTTTCGTAAGCAGAATTTATTTTTCCTGAACAAATATTTTTACTCTCTTTTTCTCTTTCTTTTTCTCTCTAGTATAAAAGCCAAACCCCAAGAAAACTGTAATTTATCGAAAGCGGAGCAGTAGTGTGAGTTTGTATTCTTCGTGACACATTTAGAATTTTTATTTTTAAAAGAAACTAAACATAACCCCAAAATCAATAACTTTGCCCATTAGTGCAATTTCATGATACAGAATGCCTAAGTATACATATCTATATATATTTTATACTTCTGTTATACTAATGTGAAGGCTTAACGGAAACAAATACTACCTTTTCGACAATTCTTCAATTTGTATCTTCCTTCATCCATGCTTAACCTACACAGGGAGGATTAGTTGGGCTAAATAATAATTCTTGCCTTTTCTGTAGGTAAGTTATTTCCACTCTTGAGCAAATGCGGCTTTAGAACGAAACTTGAAACTGTTTAGTGCTGCTATATTGTAGTTGTAAACTTTCTTTTGTATGTATGTATGTATGTATGTATGTATGTATGTATGGAGTATAGCAGTATATGTTGTTGTTAGCAGCATGTTGGCATATATACATATATATAAGGGCAAGGCATATATATATATATATATATATATATAGTAATATTGGAGGTGTATGGTCACATTTGTTCGAAATATCATTTTAATAAAACGCCATAAAAAAGGCTCTAATGTCATCACCACTCTAAACTCCGTGGAAAAACATCTTAAATAACGTTCATGTGTATAGAGTCCACATGAGCCTGTCTTTGCCTAAAGGTCACCTCTAATTCTAAATTTAAAATATTGTCTATCGGGCGCGCGATGTTTCGGTACATGTGCTAATGGTTAATCCAGATATTATCTTGAAGTTTGAACAGCTGATTCAGAGCCTATGTTTACAGGTGACGAGCAAATGGTCAGTCATATATTGTACGCCAACATGTAAAATGACACTTAACAATGAGATTATGCCAATTATATTCGGTCTTTATTAGGAACTAACGACAGCTCGAATTGAAACCATCTTTATCTTAGACATCAAGAAAGTTCAGAAATGCTGTAAGCCACTCCTTGGGATAATTAAACAATAATGTTAACTTGACACTGTGGACTTTATGCTTCAGAAGGAATTGCTTCACTCCTTACATAATGTGTCCGAAATGGCGACCAAAGTTCAGGCAGTAGCAATACCGAATATCATAAAATATATAGGTACAATCTAAGTAATGTAATATGTTGCTCGAGACCATGTTTTGCTGTTGCTCACCGTTAGACGATTTACAATAAAACAAAATATTTTTAAAAAATAAAACTTCAACACGAACAATCGTACCTTGAGCAGTCCCATGGGAATTGTGTCAGTCTTATTTCAAAATAAATCAAGGTTTTTTTGAATGAACTATTCTGTGGGCACTTTTAAGGTCGTCTACATGTTTATTTCACTCTTGTGATATTTTAAAATGGTGGATTTTTCTTCTGGATGTGATTTTCGAAGTGGAATGTGTGTCTTTGAAGCTTTCTTCAGGTAAATATTTCATGAAACAGACGTAAGTGTCGTGATGTTTTTTTTTTGTTGTTGTTTGAAAGTAGTGTTAATATTCTCTCTCTCTCTCTCTCTCTCTCTCTCTCTCTCTCTCTCTCTCTCTCTCTCTTCTAATACTTTTGTGTGAAATCCTAATGGTATCTGTCCCCGTTTTAGGATGACTCTGCAAAAATGTGATCAGTAGTCACAATAATTACATCAACTGTTCCGTTTGTCTTGTAATTGTTTTCAAACACAGACACAACTAATAATTTTAGAAAGATTTCTTTCCACAAGTAAATCGTTGAATGCTATAAAATCTTCAATCGACTTGAACTTGTACACATCTTGTATCCTATTTGGCACTGCCATATCTCAAGGGAAGACAAAATTCTAGCATTAGATCCTCCGTTTTTTCAGAAAGGTGCCTAACACACGGCTTTTTCAACCTTAACGCGAGTTTCACTACACTCAATGACCCTGCATATGATAAACTCGCATTCTAAATCCAAAACATGCGGTCAGAAGAATGTAACAATGTTTGTCCTATTTGTTCTCTCGGTTGCTTAAGAATGCAGTAGAATCAGACTTTGTTTTGGTGATGTCGGTAGTGTTATTGGCAACTTTGCCACATTGTTTTTAACGTGTGCCACCAAACAAGACATCCAGTGAAATTGTATTTCCAACCAATGTTATGGTAGAATGAAAACTATTGTCTATGAACATTTCTCACATAGAATATATCGTTGTGTTAATTATCATTGTCCTATAATACCTTAAAAATATAACGAAACCAAAATTCCTTCTTCCTTTCTGCAATAATTTATACAAAGACATAGTAACAATTGACTAAAACCATTTGATTGCTCCATGTAGATTTATATCATCGTCCTCAATTTTTACCTGGAAGTCGATTTTGGGTTACTAGATTGTAAAAGATAAACTTCATGAGGCACCAAATGAATTTCTTTTTTCACTGGTCTTACTCGTTCTGTCATCCTATCAGATTTACCACTTTTATCTCTCTCCCCCACCGTCTCTCTCTCTCTCTCTCTCTCTCTCTCTCTCTCTCTCTCTCTCTCTCTCTCTCTCTCTCTCTCTCTCTCTCTCTCTCTCTGTAGTGGATGCTGATGGTATTGAATACGAGATAATCTTATCATCATCGAGATCGCTAGCACAAACCTTGTTGTTTTCGTTCAGCTCCTTCTCTTACACTAGAATCTTAGTAAGTACTGTTCGGGATAGTGTGTGGGGAAAGGGATGGTAAATAAGGTATGTGAGTTTATTTTCTACATCTTCTTCTCTGACATTCTAGTCGAACACAGGACGTTTTTGGTTAGTAAGTATGATATAGTATGATGGTATAGTGGGCGTGATGGATAGTAATTTTTGTAATGTAAAGGATAGCATTCTTTGTAAGATTGTATCTCCTTCTCGAACATTTTCAGCTAAAAGAGGGCGTTTGGATAGTGAGTATGATTTAATGGATGGTGTAGTTGGTGTAATGGATACAATTTTTTGTGGTGTAAGGGATAGATATTTTGTGAGCTTTTGTCTCCTTCTCTTACATTCTAAGCGAACACAAGGCATTTTGAATAGTTAGTATGACATGCTGGATGGTATAGATGGTGTGATGGAAAGTATTTTAATGGCTTAAGGGATGGTATATTTTGTGAGATTTCATCGTCTTCTCTAACACTCTTAGCTAACACAGGTTTTTTGTTAATGACGTGTTAAATGATAGATTGTGTTGATGGCGGATGTTATATAAGGTCTGTTTTGTTTGCTTCATCTCCTTCTCCTTTACTCAAAGCTAACACAATGTGTTGTGTGTGTAAGGTGGAAGGGATAGTATAAGCGACGTTTTGGATATTATCTTTGTGAGATTTCCTCTCCTCTTCCATTCTAAGCTAACAAATGGCGTCTTGGATAGAGTGCATACTGGATGTTGGTCGGTTTTTAAGGAAAGTGAGATTATTTTTGTGGGATTGCATACTCTTCCCTTGCACGTTAAGGTAGAAATGGCCGCTTGTGATAGTGTGTGTATGGGATGTTGAACGGAATAGGGATGATGGATAATATAGTGCTGTGATGGATAGTGTTTTGTGGTCAAAAGGATTGTGTACTTTGTGAAATATTTCTCCTTTTCTTACAGTCTAAGCGAACACATGGCATTTTGGATACTGAGTATGGTATGCTGGATAGCATAGTGGTGTGATGAATAGTATATTTCTTGTGTATTCGATTGTCATTTTTTGTCAGATTTTATCTTCTTAGCTTACATTCTAAGCTGAAACACAATACTTTTGGGATAGTGTGTTTAGAGGGTGTTAAATGGTATAGTTGGTGAGATGGATAGTATTTGTTCTGGTGTAAGAGATAGGTTTTTTTTTTTAGAGATTTGATCTTCTTCGTCTAGATTATAAGCTAAAACACAAATCTTTAGGGGAGTGTGTTTAGGGGGTGATAAATGGTATAGTTAATGTGACGTTTGCTATTTTTGTGTGTAAAGGATAGTCTATTTTTTTTAAATTACATCATCTTCGTTTACACTCAAAGCCAACAATGACGTTTGGTGTGCATTTATGTATATGTGTGTGTGGGTGAGTGTGTATGTGTGTGTGTGTGTCTGTGTTTTTGTATTGGTATTTTTATTCTCTATAAAAATCCATGTTTGTACCTATCAAACTCATTTCACATCCTACCTACAGTAGCGCGCATTCAGGTCCGCCACGTGCAGCAATGTTACACAGTAACCGCCCGATTAAGGTCAGCCACTTGCAACACTGTTCCCATATTTTTTCCATAATGTCCAGTACAGTGACGTCATTGAAGCTAGATATTTTGAGGTCAGCCATCTCTAGCAATGTTACTGTGTAGCCCAAATCGAGGTCAGCAACTTGCAACACTGCTTCCACTTTCAGTCTCAATGGTCCCTTCTATGTTAACCCTATGGTCACATTGAACATAACATTTCTCATTGTCCCCAAGTGCCATTTCCATGTTAAATTCTCATTGTTGCCCATTTCCATTCCCATATTAAATTCCCATTGTCCTTAGACAGTCCCACCCTGTTCAATTCCCGTTTGGGTCTAGACAGGCCCTGTTCAATTTCCCTTTGGGTCTAAATAGTCCCACAATGTTAAATTTGGATCTCTATCGCCACAGGTCTAAAACTCCCTTATAATCCCATATGGATCAAAATCGTTTCCATTAGCTACTGTCGACAATACGGATAAGACAGTGATACACCCATGTGCATGCAATGAGTTAGATTATAGGTAAGTGATGTGATCTGTTTGTAAACGTAATGGGTAATGTAAAAGCTGTGCTTTTCTAGAAACCTCGTGTGTGTCTTTTTGACAGGTTTCTTGAAACCTAGGACCATGTTATCAGTTTGCTAACTAAACATGATACAACGAATAAACAAACATTGCCGTAACCTTCCCGCTCGTTGATCGTATTAAAATAATTTTATAAGCCAAATGTGTTGGTGACTAATTGTACCCAGCTCCTGTATTTAATATCGAAAGCGACGGATTTATTTCGTGTTGACAGACATTATTTGTTAAGATGTCTATATTAACTGTAACACACAACGTTCTGCCTGAATGGTTATATGTTATGTGCAAAAATTTACAAAACACAGCAATGCAAACGGTAAGCAACTGACATCAAGATGAATTCAGTCAGTAAGATATATGTTTCTTTAGTGTGCTATACGGATCATCTTGCTAGCCAATACGCGTGGGCAGAGAATTAGAAGAATATTGCAGCAACGGGTGCAATCCTCACATATGTCATCATCTGATTGAATGACGTAAGTTTTCCAAGTCCTGGCCTCGCCACTTTAAAATACTGTTTTCCAAGCATGCTATGAAATATTTCCCTCATTCACTAGTTCAAGCCGATATAACCATTTTTTAAAAAACTAATGTAATGAACTTAAGTGTTCATATTTGTTAAATTTATGGTGAGTAGATAAAGGTGAGGTGCAATAATATCAACTTCCGGCAAATACTTATGCATACATTACTACTTTAATGAATAGAAGATTGTATTGTCTTCAAAAGTGTAGAAAATACATAAAGCTAAAGTTTAACAATACGTCGGATCAATAAATATCGCAACCATTACCTTATGTTGTATCAAACTTGAAGAATTACTTTAAGTAGAAACACTTTTATTGGACTTAAAGTTATCATTCTACCTGTTATTATTCCACAGAAAGATAACATATGACGTTGTCAAAGCAGTCGCGAGCAATTGGCAGAGCAGATATTCAAGAAATTACGATTTTTGTAAGGTAGTGAAAAGATTTTCAATTCAAATAGTACTCTTAGCATGGCTTAGTGATTTCTGGTTACCAGTGTGTGTAATATTTGATAAAATAAGGCAAGGTATCATTAATAATTCATTGAGAAAAGTAGGTTTAAGGGCAGCAATGCATAAAGTACTATATGATTTGATGTGGCTGTTTCGTTTGCCATTGCAATGATTCTTTCTTTCCTAATGCTGTCGTAAATCATGGCTCACTCACCAATAATTATTTACTGGTAGAGTACGTCATTTATACGTGATCTTATTGATTTGCAGCTTTCCATCCACCACCTTCTCTCTCTCTCTCTCTCTCTCTCTCTCTCTCTCTCTCTCTCTCTCTCTCTCTCTGTCTCTGTCCATGTCTGTCTGTCTGTCTCTGGTACAAATTGTTCCCCCTGTTTATGTAACAAAAATGAATTATGTTGACTAATTATGGTTATAGTACTGCGGCTTTCGGATACATATATACACCAAGGACTTTATGGCCAGGTGTATTATCTAGATTTGTAACGGACATTTAATACTATTAGTTGTTTGACTCATTTTTCCTTAATATATTTAATGATCTATGGTGCACTGCTGACCATTTTGCTTTGTTCGATTTAGCTTCTCCATTCTAAACTTATTCCCTGATATAATGTCTCGAACTATGTCATAATCCTGTTCTAGTAATACGGGTGGCTTTGGTTTGTATAAGAACTTTCATTTGAAAGAATGTGCTATACAACCCAATGTGTCTCTTATTTTTTTCGATCAGCCTATTTAACAACCCCTTAAGGAATGGGACAGGAACAACTAGTGGGAAGAGTAACGACTCGTATGTACAATTCATACTTGCGAAATAAATAACGCATTATATCATCAGTTTTCTACATCGTCAATGCCTATGAAATTGCAATATTGTTTAAATTACAATACAAATGAAGTGTTATTCAGGATTCACTGAGTTGGATGATCATGATTTTTTACATTTTAATTTCAATTATATGTATATTTTGTTATCTTCATTTGTGTATGCATATCATAGAAACAACTGGTCCATACAGAAGTAACAGTCCACAATATGCATTACACATCTTCTCATGTGTATAGTATGAGTTGTTATATATTTCTATGCAGAATCAAATAGATAAACATCGATTGAGATTTCAGTATTACAATACCCTCTTGTTTTTTAATCTACCTTAGATGATTTTTTAGTTTATTTTCTCTCGAGTTCCTTTTATTGATCACTTGAAGACAATTTATAGAAAATTATGAAATAAGTTTTAAAATGGAATCAATTCAAATCCCCATCTCTATGACATTATGAAGTTCAAAGGGGCTTACTATTGTCCTGTTTCAGGGAAAGGGAAAATAAAGCAGTATTAAAGAAGGTTTAATGTCATGTTACCACTGAAACTCCTAACATCGGTAAGGAGACTGTCTTTTTCTCTGTTACCGTGCATGACATGCACGTATTTTCTAAAATTTTGATCTGAATATTTTCGTAAGGGAAATTTGCGTAAAACACATTTTAACGTTGTTAAACTATTTTTGAGGTTAAATTTCATAAGAAGAAATTTTGCGGCTAAGCGTAATAGTAATCATTCTGTTTCAATAGTACCTAATAATTATTTATACATTTACTTTATTAATAAAACTTGAGAGTATGAAGTACATTGTGAGAGGTTTCCATGGCTTTATTTAAACGGCAAAATAACACCTTTTTAATAATTTACACACCCAAGGTTTTAAAACAGCGATGCCGGAAGATAAGCTCTTATGAACAAGGCAGCGCCAACGGAAAATGGTGTACTTGAAAGAATATATGTTTGTGTACATGTGTGCATGTACTTGTATTTGCACTCAAATATATAAGAATTCCCGCTTCTGATACCTCGAGAAATGACATATTTGTGCCGTTTTAGGTGGATGTCATTCGAATCTCCTCCTCTGCAAGGTCTTAGATTGGTATTGATACAGAAAAGTAACTTTTGAAACGTATCTGTTAGTGACATAACCAGAAATGTCTTTGACATGATTTATTTCCCTTGAATATATTTATTTTCCAGTTTCAGGTTGGTTTAAGCATCTGTCTCACCAGGCCCTCTTTTAAGTTTTTAGAATTTTGAAGCATTCATTACATGCTGACACGTGAGCAAAACAGTTACCCAGACATGTCTTGCGTCCTGAACAACATTTCTCCTCCAGACGTTTTCTCTCTCTCTCTCTCTCTCTCTCTCTCTCTCTCTCTCTCTCTCTCTCTCTCTCTCTCTCTCTCTCTCTCTCTCTCTCTCTCTCTCTTCCGCTCGTTTACAATGTTCTCCGATAGTTTTAACATGTTTTAACTTTTAAATCTTCTTCGATGATATTTTTATAGTGTACTTTAGTTCTAAATCCTTTTTCTGCACGTTTGTCTCCAAGATGACATAGTTTAGTTTACTGATTAGCTTGGATAGTTGATGCATTTATCTACATATTCTTTTTCAACAATAAATGTACCAATAATTTGTAACGGTTCAAACTTCTTTAAACAACTGGTTAATTCGTAATCATTAATTTAAGCGAGTAGGAAAGATTAGGCATTATCAGCAGGACAATGCCTATAGCATGCGAAGTGTCGCCAAATCAGCAGTTTTTAAACTGTAGAATGCTTACCAAGACTTTTCTAACTGTTTAACGCAAAACATGTTAATGTGTTTTCATTTGTACTCACAAACGTTTAAACAAGTTGCGACCTTTGTTTATTTAAGATACATTTTTAAAAAGTTAATGGTTCTGTCTGAGCAAGATGAAGATGTCCTTATAAATTACAAACTTGATAAACACGGATAAGAACCTTGGTTCTATCAATATTATGCTTCATCTCCCAAATAAAAACTTTTAAAATGTACAGATGATTCGCAACGTGGCTGTTAATGGTGCCCGTATCAAGAAATGCACCATTCTATCTGTATTGCCAAAAACATGTGACCAAACATTTGAAGAGAAATCAAACCATAAAATTGAATCGGTGCTTATCTGATAAAGTCAAGTGGAAACTACTTAGCTCTAACTTAACCTCGTGTTCCTAAACAGATCAAACCTTGTATTATCCCCGAAATCAAGCTTTTCAATAAGAAACACTATAATTCAAGTGTTTGATATTTTATTGGGATGGTGTTGCTGTTGTTGATAATGTGAAAGCAAATATTTCACAATACTTTTCCTTTTGGTATTGAATCTCGTGACCACAGCGTGAACTTGAATCTCGCGAATTCCATATTTAGATAAACCAATTAGACTTCTCCCTTCAACCCACCTGACAATCGTTACTCTTACATGTAATTGCGAATTGTATGTACTGTTACCACGCCAGTAGACGTTGCACGTATCATAGGTATTGTACACTTGTTCTTTAAATAAGACTTACACTGAAACTTTCTTTTTCGAGAGATGTATGCAATTTTGTTGATGAGCCAAATTTAATATTAATAATAATTTCAGTTTAATACATTACCTATGCGACAGTAATGTCCTATCCGTCTGTTTTTGCAAATACAGTTATGTTCATAAACAAAATATGTGTCTTAATGTTCTTCGTTTATTAGCTCATTGTCTAAAATCTAGTTCTGCTATTTGTCATCTTTTAACCTCTTGGATACATGTAACTGTCAATTTAATTTTGTTAACACAACCGTCAAACTTTAGTGAACACCTATATACGTATGTAACTTATAGCGCCATGTCATCTGCTAAAGCAGCAGAGAGGGTGAATCCTACAACTTTGTAGAGACCTTATTTTTTAAATTTAGGGGTTCCTACGAAGGCTGAAAAAAAAGTGTTTGCCTTAACAGTAAAAACTTCTCTAATTGACCAGATTTTTTTCTGATTTTTTCACGTGCTGGTCACTACGTGTATGTCGTTCACCCTCTCTGCTGCTACCTTGATAAAATCAAGGACCAAATATTTTATCAAGACCTATTCGATATCTAGATCTTGGATCATGTAGATTTATTGTTACAAATCCAAACGGAACAGCTTGTGCTTTTGAAAAGAAGTTTTCAAATTTAATCATGTCCATGTCGCCTGAACACCAAGTATAATAAATATTCTGTAGAGTATAATTATCTACGCCATTAAACACAACCAAAATATTGCAGTTGTCTCTGATTACTTTTGGAATTTGTGTATATCTCTGGGTAACATAAATCACATCCGTGTTTTTATGTCTACCTCGAGAAAATATTCTAGCTGGATTGGATTGCTTGTCCAGCATCACATCATCGTATACTACGAGATTATTAATGAATCCATCTAGGTCATCTACAGATGGAGCTTCATCAATATCGGTTATAAAATCAATAATATCATTTACGTCTTCGTCCAGTAGTTTTGCA
This sequence comes from Megalonaias nervosa, assembly GCA_016617855.1. Taxonomy (NCBI): domain Eukaryota; kingdom Metazoa; phylum Mollusca; class Bivalvia; order Unionida; family Unionidae; genus Megalonaias; species Megalonaias nervosa. The sequence goes on from JAECUM010036312.1 coordinate 23,185, forward strand.
TTTTTATTAAAATCTTTAAGTACTTCATAGCATCGTTGATCATATACAGATGGTGCTACTAAATACAGTTTGTTCCACTTGAGCCATCTCATTATTAGATTAAGCAGTAATTGCGTCTTTCCACTTCCAGATGGGCCTATTATAATCATTCTGATAGAATTTGGTAACGCTGGATGGTGTTTAACTGGCTCTTGTTTTCTTGTCACAGAAAAGTCAATTATATCCATATAATAAATAATATGAGTCTATATTGTGTTCGATGCAGAGCACCTACACATTCTGCTGAATTAACGACAATAACAACAAAAAATGAAAGACGCGCACTTACAGGTAAGTGTGTGAAATGTGGCACCAAGAAATATAAATTCATTCCTCTTGCAACAAATACAGGTGGGGGGGGATATTGCTGCTTCGTTAGGACAATTACCAGGAACTCCATGGGCTAAATACCCTGGTGAGAAACATTTACCCGGATATAATTATTGTGGTCCAGGAACTCGACTTGATATCCGACTTGATGATCAAGATCAACCAAAACCAGGAGAGTATCCAATAAACGCAATTGATCAAGCGTGTCACGTTCATGATGTCGCGTATAAAAGTAAAGATTTGCAGCAACGACATCTCGCAGATGTGAAATTGATTCACGCATTAAATTCTATACCTAATAAATCTCTCAGAGATAAATTAGCTAGTTTTCTAGTAAAAACTGCGATGAAAGGTAAACTAGTGCTAGGGGCTGGCAATTAAATTATATAACTATCATAATGGAATCTGTTTATTATTCCCCGAGAGGGTATTGGAGAGGTAAAGCAGCAATCAGAAAACTTGCTGAAGCAGCAAAAGCTTCACGTAATGTTGCTGCATCATGGTTAGCACGACAGGCAATATGGCAAATCTATCTACCACCACCTAAAAAAATTCATTACGCACATTTTGATGTCAGTATCCCCAATGAAGTTCATCAAGCAGATATTTTGTTTTTACCACATGATACTGTTAAAACACGTGGACGAAAATCACGCACGTACAAATACGCATTGACTGTTGTTGACGTTGCGAGTAGATATAAAGAAGCGGAACCATTATCAACAAAGACAGCATCTGAAGTTGCATCTGCGTTTGAGCGAATTTATCAACATGGTGGTCTACGATGGCCACAGTTATTACAAGTTGATCCTGGCAAAGAATTTCTTGGTGCAGTATTATCTTTGATGAAGCGACATAACGTTAAAATCAGACGAGGACATACCGAAATTCATCGTGATCAAGCAATTGTTGAACGATTTAATCGAACGCTTGCTGAGCGGTTATTCGGATATCAATACGCAAAGGAAATATCTACTGATTTTAAGTCGGGTGAGCGATCTCGTGAATGGGTTGCAAGGTTACCAAGTGTGATATCTGCGCTAAATAATGAAATTACTCGTGCAATTTCCATGAAACCTTCTAATACAATAACAAAAAAATATATACCTCGTAGCGATAACGTACAAAACCGTGAACAACCAGTATTAGGTAATGTAACTGTGAGATATTTATACGAACCAGGGGAGCTTGAGGGTGGGAAAAAAAGAGCTACTGACCCTATCTGGAGCGTGACAACACATACAATTTCTAGCGTAGTTAGATCCACTGGGAGACCTGCCATATACAGACTAGATTCTACTGCCCCTCAGCGTGGATTTGTACGTGAACAATTACAAGTAATTCCTGCAGATACACAATTACCACCACGTTCACTTATGTAAATTAGCACCCCGGCGTCGATTACATTCAAGACAGGTCAGGATCACATTTTCACGTGTATGACCAAGATCACTATTAATTATGTCTACGGTAAATTGTCTTGGATTATTATTCGAATACTGCCATAACATCTTACAGTTACAGCTTGCACAATGATTATTCTGTAGTTGCTTTAGTGTTATAATAAATTCAGTATCAATATCAAAATCACGCTTATTTTTTTGTCACATTGTTTATGACCAGCTAATTTTTTCTTTATTACAACATCGTCATTAGTAATTTCCTCAGTTATCACGTAATCTATAATAACCCTATGTAGTTGAGTTATTCTTCTAACACGAGATACTGCAAGATAGACTAAGTTTGACCATTCGATACGATCATCTACAATCCATATATTTGTATCAGAGATAGTTAATCCCTGTGACGAATGAATCGTTATAGCGTATCCTAACATCCACGGTGATTTTTCCATGTTTAATGCGCTCTCAACAACATCAATGGCAACCAAAACAATATCATTCAGTACAAGATTTTGTACTCGGACATTTTTAGCGTCTCCACCTGGAATTTCAACTTCAATATTCTGTCGTCGAGTATCTGCTGGGCGATAGCACAAAGGTACAGGTAAGGTTGGAAACTTTTCTTTAGGTAACGTAAATAATTTCTTTTGCAGTTCATCACGAACTATCTTTCTACTTGCGACTATCAAATCAGCAGGTCTCCATAAAATCCAAAAATCATTCATAGTTGTCTCTGGAATTACTTTACGCATTATCTCACATTGTATTTTATCTGGCTGTAGTCTGATTAATCTTTTAAACTCTTTCAGCGGACTCATCAATAGCTCTATGGTCATCATGTATTTCTTCATAATAATCTACATTATTCTTTAGCCATTCATGTGGAGACTGTCCAACAAAGGGTGGTGGTTGACCATGATCGCCACACATAATCACAGCAGTATTCTTTGTCAATAACCATTCAAGAAATGTTTTTAGTGTTTCTAACGACACCGTGCATATCTCGTCCCAAATAATATACTTAGGTATATATTTTTCACCCATCCGCGATGGGGTCCACGTGTCTCCGCATCATCTAAAGAAACTATGATATGTACATGATTTTACTCCTCGTTGCTTTATTTCTCTAGCAAGTTTATGTGTAGGTGTCAAAACAATTATATCTGAACTATTATTCATAAATAAATTAATCGCACGAGTTGTTTTACCTCACCCTCCACACCCATTAAGATAAATGATCTTATGTCTAGATACAGGATCGTACACAGATGGTGCGGATGACTTTGATGTTTGATTATTATTTCTGTAATATGTCTCCTTAATTTCAACATCGGCAGATTCAGAATAACTAAGTATATTTTCTTGTTTTATCCTCCACTTCCCCCATTCACCATTACCGAGTTTTAATAAATCTTTATATTTTTTATGTATATAAAATGAATCCGTAGCGACTCTGACAGCGTGACGAGGAAATTTATTTATCATCGATAGTAGGTTTATCGAAACATAAGCTAACATCGAAGATCTTAAATGAGTAAATTGTGGTGAGTCGCCATCACGATAGCTCACAATGGTACCTAGTTTTGTTCCATCTGATAAATAAGCATTACATCGACTTATAAATGTGTTTTTCTCCGTTGTATCGGTGATTATAAAATCTAGTTCAGCGACGTCCATAATAAATCTTGTACACGCTCGTTTATAATCGTATGAACCACCTTGAGTAAACTTACCGATTATCTTTCTACCAAGGTCTTTTGCAAGTTTTTCATCGTACTCGTTCCTGCATTTACTTATTTTAATGACATGATCTTCATCAATATCAGGGAATTCTTTCCTGGCATCATCGATATTAAATCTATCCGGTTCTGGTAACCAAACTTGCTTCTGTGAACTATACGATATAATTGCTTCAGTTACCCTCAACGATATTAAAAATCCAGCATCAAGCATATACCGCAATAGTACTATCGGAACCCAACATCGCTCTGAAAAAATGTCTTCCAAACCAAACATAAGTAATCGCATGGAGACCCTCTCTAAACTCGAATGATTCTACGTGAGCAAATCCTGTTAGGTCAACATCTGGTCCTTCCATGGGAAGGGGTCCGTTTATCACAACCCTGGTCATGTCATGTGTAGGATGTCCGAATCTCTTAAAGTATTTAGAACATTCTCCATATCCAAGAAAACTCCCAGGATAACATGCAGCCATATCAACTGAGATAACATCATTATAATCGTATTTGGTATTCCATAATCCACCGTGTCCATATTCTATACGACTTTTTTTGATATCTTCAAGGAATTCTGATCGTGTCGTTTTCCATGAATTTTTCTCCTGAGCGAAATGAGCAGCGACTGGCGGAACAGTAAAACAATTATTCAATAATTGTCTAACTATGACATCATCAGAGGTATATTCACGCCAAAGGCGTTGCGCAAGATGTTCCATTTCCTCATGGAGAGATTCTGTACGATAAATATCACCGTTAGGCCGTACAAACTGATCCTAATCGTATTCTGAACTTTGAAATAACCAAACAGACACAGGGTCACTTTTACTTATATTTCTGATAAAATCAAATATATCACCATCATAAAACTTAACTTTTCTATCTCGTGGAAATATCGTTACAGCATTAGTCCATGCATGTGCATTATGATCAACGATTGTTATAGGGTTTCCATTTTTATATATTTTGGTTCGTATAATATCTCTCCGGTTAGTGTTTTTACTGTTATTGGAAATCTTAATAACTTTTCTAGTTCAGCAACATCCTTAATAGATGCACCAGCATCCTTAACCGTTTCTGCCCATGTGTTTATTTTTTTATGTCTTAAATCTGTTAAGCCATTACCACGTATCGCATTTGTAAAATGTCCTGTAACTCGTTCAGCTACACAGTTTATTCTTGATATTTTCATCGGCTTGAGATCCGCGATATTAGGTTTATCATTTAGCGAATATATTGCGTAGACAACTGCAGTCGCTGGATAAACTTGTACATAATAAGGTTTGTCAATGCCAGTAAGTATTCCAGGTTTGGATCTGTTATTTAAGAGAACAATATTACCCCCGGACTGCACCCGGACTGGATCACGCTTATCACGAATAATCCAGATATCGTCATCTGTCTCTACAATAAACTTTATTAAAATGAAATATTTTTGATTATCAAGGTGATTAATAATTACTTTTCCTCGTTTGTCGTTCATCATATTAACGATATGTCCTATCCTGAAAGTTGACCATACATGAGCAGCACCATCGTCACGAAATTCCTTTTTGGCTTCACGGATACGTTTAGCTATATCCGCATTTGTTAAAGCTAGATCTTGCATCGAAACACTAAATTTATATTCTGGTAGTCTGTCAAGGTCAAATCTAGCAGGGGAAGGTTCAATAACGGATAATTCCTCCATTATTATAATTAAGACAAATATTTAAATTGAATTTTTGTATATATATATAATGATTGAAACCAGGAACAAGTGTATTTGGCTTAAACTTGGTCATATCTCTCATTGTGATAAACCATGTATAAATGAATACTGCGGAAATCACATACAAAGTATCAAAAATGGAAGTACAGGACCAAAACCATGTGTGCAATGCGGTGTTGGAGTCAGAGGAAAAACACAGTTATGTCTAAAATGTGGCGGAAAAAAATACAGGGAATTAAAACGATATTATGACAAAAAAAATACCTTGTCAGGTAAATCTCCTATAAAAACCGTAGAGGATTATCTGACCAGATTTCAGAATAATGATTTAAACAAATAATATTATTATATAAATGGAGCAAAAAGAATTTGTAGCACATCCGATCATCAAAAATTATGAAGCGTCTCGTGATGGCGTGATCAGAAACCGTCGATCAAAAAAACCAGTCGGTAGTCTTGATAAATTTGGTTATTTTAGATTCAGTGTTAGTAGAAATAAAAAATATTTCTCACATAGGTTCATCTTTGAATGTTATTTTGGATTGATTAAAACCGGACTTGTAGTTGACCACTTTGATGGGAGTCCCCAGAATAATAATTTATCCAATCTGCAAGTTATAACACAGAGTCCGAATTCTGCATGTGGAAATACTGGAAGTTGTAAAGTATTCGTAAAGAGAGCTATTAAATCCATAAATACAGAAACAGACCAAGAAATAACTTTCCCATCAATGAATGCGGCTGCCAGATATTTTGATATACATCCACGATCGGTACAATTTGCCGCAAATAAAACATACAAATCTGCATTTTCGAAAACATATAATCAGCGGATAGTATTTGAATATATCTAACTCTGTCTTCCTAACAAAAAACAGATAGTTCTACTGTCAATTTTGCCAAGGCTTTTGTTTAGCCATAATTACAGTCAAGGATCCACCTTCACCGTTGCTGTTCTCAGCGTCATTATCATTTTTGACAGAATCAGATAGCATAATCGTTCTTAATTGCTTTACACGATTGTCCACGATCTTTTTTCTTTCGTACTCGTGAGACAGTTCGGATTTAACCTTTTCGATTGACTGTACAAGAGGTGTAAATAGCTTTACCTGATTGTCGTTTACCATAGCTAGTGATTCAAGCATAGATTGATAAATTAATTTTATAAATCTGTAGTTTGAAGATAGTGTATATTTATTTTCAAATTTTCTCTGTTGCAGTGATTCAAAATCGCACATAATTTTCTGAGGGTCGAGATTATCAGATATTTTTATTCCGTTATGTTTTAGTTTTTATATATATTTATATATTTAAAATAAAAAAATATTAGCCTCCATCACTTTTTTTTTGTCAAGGAGCTGTTTTTGTGTGATATATGGTTATGAAATATATACAGATGGTTTATGATTTTGATTTCAGCACAACATATATTATATGGTTATGAAATATATACAGATGGTTTATGATTTTGATTTTGATTTTGGACGGCACAAACATATAGATGATTCTATGAACATGAAATATATACAAATGGTGATGACGGGGGAATCTTGTCTACGTCCAACAGATTTTGTACACTCTCCCCTCCCATACAAAAACCCGGGGAGTGTAAAATGTACACCCCTCAAGGGTGTATGGTAGGAGAGTGTATTTTGTCTGTTGTGGATTTCGAGGAAATGCTCCGGGTTCCCGCAATTAAATAGCATCAGTCGCCAAATGCAAGATAATATATCTTTAACATTTTTGGAGACTCGAACACGCGAGAGTCTGTAGAGCTTCGATCTACGTCCAACCGTCTTACCATTTCGGCCATCGCTCTCTTATCAATAACACAGTTGAATTTAAGTATATAAAATATGTGCGCTGTCTCACAGGACTTGCATTACTAATGTAGCGTAAATTTACTTTAATTTTTCAAAATTAATAAAATAATCCACGTATGAGTTATCGTTCGTTAAGGTCAAAATACGTTAGAGCTAAAAATAACTCTACGTACTTGGTATATACAACTGACGTGAGTTTAAGGTTATTAGAGTCAAATTATTCCTCTCTGTTACAAATTGCTGCTTCACTAACAGCGATGCTTACAGAAAACAGGTAGATCACTAAATAATTAACGAAAAACGATATATATCGTGTCCGTACGGGGACTGAAATACCTCTATAGATAACATGCATTACAAGGGAGATAATCATTTATTGCTCTACAGAGAGAGACAGAGCAGAGTTATCGCGCTTCATTATATAATCATTACAGTGAGAAAAAAAATAATTTTTATCAGTGTTTTTGAGAGAAATGTATATAGAGACCTGCCAAGTGTTACAATTTAGACCCTCTCTCTCAAGTTATTGACAAAATTAAGCTAGAATTATCGCATGAATACGAACAGAAAAAGATTATAAACTTTCGTATAAGACAGTTAAGAGAGTGTTGTGATAATGAAATTGAAAGTGAAAGTAATGATGAAAGTGAAAGTGTAGTCAGTGTGATAATGGCTAAACAAAAACCCTGGTAAAACTGAAAAGTTTATTTATTTATTTATATTCTATCTTTGATAAACATCAGATTGAATAAAATAACTATTATGTCTGTGTTTTGTAATATCATCCACTTTCTGCAAACAAGCATCAGAATGACACAATAACTATTCTATTTTTTATCAGAATAACAAACAACTATTCTGACCCGATTTTTTTTTTGTTCTACGATGACGCATTGTGATAAAAACGCATTATGAGCGTACATACAGATTTATATTTAGTTCTTCATTTCTTGTGTCCAGAATGCGATTGCTTTGGTCTGTAAGTTTAAAGTGTATCCTTGATAATAACGGATTATGAACTCGCAGGTACACGGGGTTAATTGGCTCTGATACAATTAACCAACCTGGTGAGGCTAATGGACTAAAACTGTATAATATGTACCCTTGCTGGGCCTGGTTAGACTTAGAAAGATCTACCTGATAGCTACCTTCAATAACATCGCATACCAGATTGACTGCAATTGTTGTTGTTATGTTTACAATGCCTGGCGATATATGACGTCCGGCACCAAAAGGGTTGTTATTGTGTTTTAGTATAACCGGTGGTGGGGCTATTTTTCTCCATGATTCAATTATTCTCGGATAATATTCTTCAATAAGATCATTTAATGATTTCTTCATTTCAGCGTTATTTAAATCTGGTATAATAAATGTTTTTAAATCTTTTCCTATTATTTTATAATGATTAAGAAATAATTGCTTAGATTCTGGACTTGTGTAAGGATTTTCATCGAGTTTAGTCGCAATGTTTATAATACTTCGATCGGCGATGTATAAATCGAGTAACATTCCATTTAAGTGTTTTATTGACTCGATTATTTGCTGCTTGACATTATGATCATAATGTTGAGATAATGAAATAAGTAAACTTCTTAAATCATTAAACGTTTTATCATATTCAGGTTTAAGAGTATCTAAAAATTCTTTTAAACATTTTTGATCAATAATCTCTCGCTCCCACCCCTCTGGTGTCTTGATAACAGTAAATGCCGATGTAAATATCTTGGGGATCGTTTTACCGTCAAAATCGGTAAAGTAATATCTATCGTCGTTTGGAACAGGTCTAAATAATAAATCCCATATATATTCATCTCGATATTCTGGATCTTTAATGAATTTTTCTTCACTTGTTTTAAATTCATTTTTAGTTGGTTCTGAAACTCCATTATAAATAGGTGCAACTTCAGGCCATCCTAACACTGATCTAATCGAACTCTGATAAATATCTACGAGGTAATCAGGAGAATTTATTTCAATCACCGCTGATAGTGTTGGTTCGTAAGCAGTAATCGCTATTTTAGATTCTTTCCCTGTGATAGATTTAATTCTGCGTTGGAACTCATCATTAATCTCGTCTATTTGATAACTGCCCGTTGTAATTCCAACAACTTGCCAATCAGGACTTCCATCAGGTTTATTTTTATTCGCAAATACCAGTGAATTATTTGGTTGTTGTCCACCAAATGGTTTTGACCTAATATTAGGCCAGCTATGATAAACTCGTAATTGTGCTAGCGCTATTTCCTTTGCTGGAATTGCGGTCGGAAAATTAACGCTAAATTCAGGATTGGTTGAACTTAATGATATCATAGTAGTTTTTGACGGCGTTGTATTAGCTACGATCTGCTGAAGTAATTCTAACGATGACATTATTTAAAATACTCCGTATTTAATAGAGCGGAAATTCAACCCTTCCACTTTATCATCCACTTTGAATGCCTCATGATAAGTTTCCATTATCGTTGCAAACTCCTCATCGGATATTTTACCATCGCTGAGATACGCCGAAAGATACGATGATAATTTAGAATAAGATGATGTTGCTGTGTGCAATTTCATTATGTACTCGTTTAGTTTATCATTTGTACACGTAGATATTTTCTTAGCGATAATACTGAAAATACCTGCACATGTTGTTGCCGTTGAAACTATAATTGTTACAACTGCAGGCGCTGTCATCGTTATTGTTGATAGTAATAATCCAGTTCCAGCAATAACAGCAGAAACCGAGTATACCATTATATCAATAACAACCATACGTCGCCGATATTTTTTTACCTTTATCGTGTAATCGTCGATATTTTTTAGTTTGGTTTGACACTCACATACTTGAGTGTATCTGTGACGTTGAACGTCGATAAATGAATCTTGATTCATTATATTTATCTAGATAACTAATTGAGGAGTTTCACACACAAATTCCAAGCACCACCAATATAGTGCTCTGGTTAATTGTTTATCAGATGCTTCCAGAAGAAATGTTTCTTCCGCATCTTTATTTATTATGACGGATACAACTCCAGAAAAAAGTATCGTTTGAATAACGCCATGGAAACGTAGTAAATATACTGAATTTTGCACTGCTAAATACGGACAGTCTGTATACGCCAGTGACTTCTGCGGTGTGTTTGAGATTATTATCTTGCAGTGTCCATACTCCTAATCCTGATGCTACTGTGTATGCTACGTTGAGGATCTGCTTGTGAGGAATTTTAATAAGATTCGTTTTTTCAATGATATTAGGAATTCCACTAACAATATCTTTGATTTTCATGTTAATGTCGGTAAGTTTTATGTCAACGACTGGTGGAGTTCCAAAAAATTTGTTAATAAATCTGTTTACATTTCTACGAAAATTTAGAAATGTTTGTACATGATTAATATAATCAGTTCTAAATGTAGCAATTCCATCATTGATTGTCGTTAACGAAGTCGTTATTGGAATTTCCTTATCGTCGACGTATTTTTTAGTTGCGGCGTCAAAATCTGTTTCTGGTGTTCTGAGATTATTAATACCATTATTATTCATGTCGAGAAATGCACGCATTATACCACCGCGCACTGACACGTACTTGGATTCTTGATCATCTACGTATTTTTTGTTGCTGCTTCTATATTTGCGATTGGATCTCCAAGATATGTAATTTTTCTTCCTGACATAATAATGTCACCGGTAAATACATCACCAGTTTTCTTAACATAATCGTTAACCGACTTACCGGAATCCTGTATTTTACCTTGATCAGCAAAAGTAACGATATTATTAACAACCGCGTTGGGAATTCGTACAAGTACATCAGGTAGTTGTATGTTACACGTTTTTAATCGTCCTTGTTTGTCCTGAAAAACGACGACTTCATTTTGATCCACACTTGTGATATCTAATAAATCATCGATTTCATTTCTGAGTTGATCAAGAGTTGCATATTTAGATAAATCGACCTTCTGATCTTTGCGAGTAGATCTTCCATAAATATCTACCATTATATTTACTGATATCTGTTTAAGTGTGATACCGTTCAGTAGTGAACGCGTGCACGACTTTATGAGGTGGTTTTGTTGATTTTGATATAGCATCAAGTACATTAAGTACTTCACGACCACATATTGGTGGATCAGTTAATGTTTGTGTTGGTAACGTTGAATACCAGATTGGAGCAGTATTATTGCTGACATAATGAAGAAATTCTTTTGGTGGCGCTAATCCATATGAAACAAAGTAAATAGTTCCACGTGGATCAATTGCATATCCAACCCAATGTGTGCCTGATCCAGAATTTTTATCGAGATTGATAATACCAGTTTCTAAATCGCTAGCGATTTTAGGTAGTTGATCGCGCATGAAAACACCTCTGAAGTTTTTTATTTTTAATTTTTTAGCAGCATTAAGTAAATCAAAATTGGACATGGGTGATATTAGTAAACTGTTCCGGGAAGTCTTAGACCCTTTCCGTACCACGAATACGGGGTTCCTGGTAATCTTAAACCCTTTCCGTACCACGAATACGGGGTTCCTGGTAGTCTTAGACCTTTTCCCTTTTTTTTGATTCCTTGTCCGGTTGCTTTCTTTAATGCCATTCCAGCAGCTGTTCCAACAGCGACTAATGCAGCTGCTTTTGCAACAGCTGGGGCTGCAGCTGCTATTAAAGCTGGTATAGCTGCGAGAAGTGGAAATATACCACCCGTCTTAGCAATATCTTTGATGGCGCCCGCAGAAAGATTAAGTTTTATACCTTTATTTGATTTTTTAGCTTCATTGAAGTTTTTGAACTGACGCTCGGTCAACGATAATTTATTTGCACCGGTCATCTGTTCTCGCTTTAGCGATATTTTTATTCCACAGTTATTTTTGATGCTGATTGTAGCTTTTTAATCTGACCAGGAGTCAGACTCACACTAACGTGATGATATGACATTATAATTATTATGGATGATCTAATTACATATTTTCTACTGGAGCATCAATAACTCTCATTCGTCCACCAACACCTTCGAGTAACATCGATTTATCGCTGAGTATAACGGCGATTGCTCTATAATTAGGAATAGCTCCAGCATCTCTATAAACACGAGCTCGAAAATGAATATCTACAACAGATTGTCTGGTTAAATCTAAATGTTCTAGTGAAAAGTAATAAATCGGATACAGCGATGTAAAATCTAGCTGCGATATTTGTAAACCAGTATCAATGTTTTGATCACGTCACATGAACGACATAAGACGATGATATGCACGTGCTACATGATTTTGATCGAAATTTAACAAAATATCCTCGGATGGTTCTTGATGTCCATTTATCCTTAATGAGACCTCAGAAACACCAAGATTGTCAAATATCATAATACTACGATTTTGACTGTTTATTCGTTCAGTATTTTGAAACGCAATAAATATATGTCTTGGTGCAGAAACACCCTGCTGAGAAGCTATTTGCCATGTAAATAAACCATTAACAGCGCTATCTACAGCATCTGTGGTCATAGTCAACCATGACAACATTGATTTACCACCTTGACTCATAAAAGATAGCAACCGGTCTTCTTCAGATATTGACGGAGTCATCACTGGCATCCACAGGGAAAGTTTTGTTAGTAATACTATACCAGGATCAGTACCGGGGAGTCGCCAGATTGCATCATCGTCTGTGCCTTTTCGTACTAGTACAACTGTGTTTGGCTCCGAAAATGACTTTTCTAACATTTCTACAGAATCCAAAGATATGTGACAGTGGAATTGCACATGAAAACACTCTTCTTCCACCACGCAACATTGCTCGACGTGATCTAAATCCTAAGTTGACATCTGTATCTACATCAATAATCATTCTCTCTACGTCTGCTACGGCGGTTCTAACAAAATTTCTTGGTTGTCTTATTTCATATTGTTTGTACTCTGGAGAATCAGTTGTATCCTTCGCAAATATCATTGATGGACCAGCTGATCTTGAGTAATCGTCGCTGTATCTTGCAAGGCCTAGTATTGTCTTGGCAACGTCGACTGCTTTCTGAATTGATTCAATATTTTTTTCCGTCAATCATGTACGTAGCGCTATCAAATAACGCCATAATACCATTATTAACAAAGCCGACACTAACATCAGCGTCGTATGCTACTGGTGCTGCAGGAGCAACGTTATTTAAAATCTCACCTTCTACCTTAATAAATGCCTCAGCGGGTAAGAAATATCTACTTGTATCCTGAACCTGTAGTTCGATTCGTCCACGCTGATCTGGCAGTCGTGCGTCGTAAGAATAATACTGATAATCGCTTACAGACTCATCTTTGAGTACTGGTGCATCCATGTCAAACGCGGGGTCAGATATGCGCTTAAACATCTTTATTATTATCGTCTTCGTCTAACACGAAGACCACTTCGGGAAGTGAGACCACTTCCTGCCTGCTATTAGACTAGCGGTTATATTTTTTTCTTTGTCTGACATCGGTACATCAGCCAACTCCGCTAGTTTTTGATTAGCGGCTTGATTTATTATTTTACTTACACTTGCGGGCATCACTTCAGTGCTGGCCAATTTCACAGGTTGAGGTCGAATCGCTTGTGGTCTGCGTATTAATCTTGATAGTCTATCTTTGATTGCTGAGAATGCTTTGCTAGCAATATTACCAACAGCGCCTATACCTTTTTCACGAACAACATCAATAGCTTTCATGCCCAGTTGCTTTGCAATCGGTATTACTTTTGGGGCTATTCTTCTAAACAGACCCTGAACAACATCACCTAGTCCATCTCCGTAGGTCGTTTTGTATACCGGTAATCGAGAGTTTATTACCCTGAATATGGTAGGTCCACGTTGAGTACCATACACGATCATTTTGTTATTAAATGACTTTATCACTAATTGTATCTAATCACTGTGGTAGTCATCGGCGATTTCATTAATGAGAGACCGATATACATTAATATCCATGATACCGCCTGTAAATAATCGTTTGCAAATATCAGCTGCTTCATTAATGATTTCTGATGAATTATTACCAGCTCGTTTTCCTCCAATGAGAATTTCTAGTCGATCAACATCAGCTAGAACGTTATTG
>JAECUM010036313.1:0-28357 GCA_016617855.1 Megalonaias nervosa
TTAATCATTATAATCGAGGCTATTTTGTACAGAGTTTTCGTATCTTACAATAGGTACTACTGAAGACCCGAATTTAAGCGTAAAGTGGTCCTGAATCAGAATAAGAATCCAAGGACAATATTCAACAACAAGATTCAATCTGCAATATCAATAATATTGACAATCACAACAATAAATATTCAGAGAATCACTTTTTCTTCCTTGCTGTCGGCATGTCGAATGCAGACACGCGTAACTGTAATACTCATAAAAGTTAGGAATTCAATCAATCGTTTCATTCTTGGTATTACATATTTTATTTCATTTAGAACAAAAGTACCATTTAAATATAATTGCCTTGATTATTCATTGCATTTGACAGTTTTAAAAAAAAAACTTCAGAGACGCCCTTTTTGATATCCTAATGGCGAGATTGTGGGTGGGGTGTCTTCTCTTAAACCATCTTTGTTCGGGAGATTCTTCTACCTAAACCTTGACTACCAATATTGCATAGCATTTTGTTTAGTTAGCCAAAATGTTCACGAGATACGAAAGTTTACAACCAAGTGATCAACATGGTAATATTGTGTGGCATGTTCAGGGACCAAGATTGTATATAGCCTTGCGTTGGTTCATTACGTTAGTAACCTTGCCTGCTAATGAGATGATATTGTTGTTACAAACCAGGGGTATTTGCTTGACCGAGCGGTGTCAAACCCTGGCGCGATTCCGCTAGAAGTCATAAGTCTCCCCTAATCCAAAAACTTCTATACAACTTCTGTTGTAAATTAGAAAGCCCAACGTGTCCATTCTATAAATAATTTTACTCTAATCAATGCAAGACCACAGATCTCACAACTTTCCAATTGTCTATCAACCGCACATCTGCATGGTTTCTCTTATCAACTTTCTGTTTTTACTACGCCAACTTAGGCCAGTCAATTTATGGTTCGAGCCACATTTTGCTTTTTAAATGGCATCACATTTGTCACCATGACGACATAAACGGTATCTGCCGAGTCCTTTCTTGTTTATTCCGTTGTGTAATTTACCAGTCTCCAACCATAAATACTGCACCCGCAGTCACATAACCAATGTACACCATTAAATTTTGATAGGGACTATGGAACGACAGGGACACTCATGCGGCTCTGACCCGAATTCACCATAAGTAAACCATGGCATCATGGAAGCTTACTAACACTTCATTCCGTGACGTATGCTCCTAGTAATTGGCTAATTATTTCGGGCTAAGGAATATTTCCACTGGACCGAGTTCCATTAGTCAAACAAGTAATCACAAAAATCTAAGAATTCCTTAAAACGGAGCGCTATAACCAAATGCGCATACTCCAAATTTATTACACTATGTTCACTTGTCTGGAAGTAATGCAGAATTCAAAATTTGCAGTCATCAGTCGGGACAGTCGTGATACCCGTAAATAATACACTACTCAGCACGAGCTTCTCTAAGCATAAGTATTCAACTTGTTTTCAAAAGTTCGTAGCTAATAAAAATTCGTTAAGATCCTTTGAATTCTGTCTTTGATAACAGCTGAAATACATCGTCAGCAAAACGAAAATCGACAAATTGCTATGTATTAATTGAGAATATAAACTATATATTGGTGAATGATTTGAGTTATTCTAAATTAGCAGCGAAGTAAATATGTCTACTAGAATGACCTGGCGCTTAGACCTGTCGCCAGAATATTCAGTTGTTCCTTGTCCATAGGGCAAATAGGTAAGGTGATATTGAAAGCCTAACAGGAACATCTATGTCTCGTGCGGACAGGACCCTGATAAGAATTCTCATTAAAGGTAAACCCACAGGACTCTCTGGTCGAGCTGGAACAAACATGCACAGACATTATTGACGAATTCACATCAGTATAAACAAAAGCTGAAAGAATGAGCTTAACAATCTGTACGGCTGCGTCTAGGCTGTGAGGTTGAGCCGTATTTCTGCATGATACTAGACGAGTTCTTTCCTCTCACCCCGAACAAAACACAGATGCGGTTTATATTTACTAAATACCTACTCTTTATGCTTATCGAATGATTTAAATATACTGTGTTAATGGAATTCAAAACCAATCTGTGATCTATAACGTTTAAATAGTCCCAGTCTGGGTGTGAACTACGAAAATTGAATATCCATGTGGAAAATAGGTCAACCATGAAAGATTAAATGGGTATGTAATAAAACTTATTACGTTGAATGTAAATAGATAAACTTTTGCCCTCTGTCTGCACTGCCCAGATATACAATCATTGAGCACGTCATATATTTCAATCATACCCTAAAACATTAGGTTCTACATTTATCTGTTAAGGCAAATATGATGTATTACTAACGAATGTGCATTGAAAAGTGTAGAAAACCCGTCTAACAACTGTTGTTTTTTTTTACCCCCACCCATTTCCACCCATCAATGTTTGAACTAAATATGCGCTCATGTTCTATAAATACCGGTAAATAGATCAATGCGCCAAAAGTATTGTATAGGTTTCTGTGTCATTATTTTTGGATGCTTCTACTCCATTTCTCTGTATAGTATATTTTAATCACGGTTGGAGCAGCGGGTTAGTTGGTATAGCGTCGGTCTCTTAATCCAAGGGCCTATGGAAAGATGAGAAAACGCTAGAAGACTGGAAATGTGTCAACACAACACAGCCGCGCCCGACAACACGATGCAATTGAGGGATAAAGTTTTAAGTCAAAATCAGGGGTCATGACTCTGTAAAACTGAATTGTTAAATAGTTATTTTCGAATTTGACGTAGGTTTCCTTAACCCAAAGCTTCATACGAAATTAGGTTTCGTTAATTAAATCCTTTAAAAGTTGTACAGCGGAGACCAATTTCCAGGACCGGTATATTCATTCAATATATACTCAAGTATGAGCTAGAACAAATAAAAAAAAATTGCCTTACATTTCAGACATAGAAATTAATCTGTGATAAAGTAATTTGACCAGCCGCTGTTTGCGTATCTCCGAAGTTTTATCCACTTACATCCTTGACAACGATTACCAACCCACTGTGATACATTGCTGAACAGGACTTGAATTGTTTTCAAATAGGGTCAAATGTTACGTATATGTTAATAAATTTCTTGTGTGTTAGTTTTAAATTATTTTTTTTTTTGATTTTTGTTTCATTACATTTCATTGTAAGGATAATATTTTTACTGGATTTGATATTTTTCCCAGTAAATTTAGTTCTGTTCTTTTAGTCTGATTAGAACGCAATAGTATTGCTTTATTACTAATTTTAGCTAACCTAGTTCTTAACCTTGGTTCCGATTTTGTAAACATTGAATGAAAATGATTGGTTATTACTAAGGTCATGTTCGGCCCACGTATTAGCTAAGTTGTAAACAGCCTTTCTTTTTTTATTTATTTCCAGCGTGAGAATCTGATTCTTAGCTAGGGCTATTCTGGCCTACGTGCAAATCTGCATATTTTTTACTACGCTGTTCGATGATTAAGTGACCACGTGACCCATCACGCGGGTCTGAAGTGACGTTTTAGTGGGTTTTAATGCTCATATCTCAGTGAAATTTTGTCAGTCGTATTCTACACCTTTAGAGCTCAAGGTGTTTTTTATGTTGATGCCAGTTGATTTAGACTTATTCTATTTTTTGGATTTAATAATATATATTCTCTGGAAAACATACAAGTGCTCTTCTTTATAAAAATTCTTGGACAAAGACATTTAGTGGAAATTTATTCTGGAATTCTAAACTGGAACATTATAAATTGTGATTCAACGAGGAATTGTTGCCATCAGTACAACGACCTCATCTGACGTCATCGCCTTCCATAATGGAACTTCATCGAGATTAGAACCTAAATTCAATTAGAACTGTTTAGTGATAGGACTTATACTTTTGAATTCTAGGATTAATTTTTGGATTATATTCACAAACCGTAAGTCCTATTCCATATTTTTACCTTGTTTTCTTGGGAAATAAATTATTTTGGTTAAACTTACAAAGCTTGTTGGCTTCTCTCTTTTCTTTTGTTAATTTTGTACGAGCCTACACTTAACACAAATGGTATGCAAAATGACAAAAATATAATTAACTGCGACAAATTAGATGAAACCAATCCTCCCGCTTTCTTAAGTCATGTACATTTATATGATCAGGCTATTAAAATGCGGTGAATTTACGAAATGAAGGTATTTGTTAATGTGTTGTGCCGATGAGTGATTTTAATTTTCTAAACTTCGATTCTGGGGCTAGTTTGGTAGATAATAAAAAGAAAATTTTCTTTTCCCACTTTAATACCTGATATATTTCATTGTGTGGTCCCAAAAACTGTATATTTTAATTCGTTACTTCGTCATTAGTTAAGATATCATGTTTTTGGTACTACACGATGAAATATATTCAGTATTAACGTAGGAAAAAGAAAATGTCCTCTATATATTTAAGGTATTGGCCGAAATTTAATTCTCCTATGGCTGCGCCATATTGGCTCTATCTGGGTACTCCGATACGAACTCAGTTAACTTCCTTTCTCTTCCGATGGCGTCGCACCGGGGTATAATGACTAGAATGAACTTTTTATCCGGACTCGGGCCACATTTATTACTTCCGGTTCAGAACCCACGAATGTAACCCCAGTCTTGTTATATTTTTTCTTCTCTCATTTTGGTGGTGATACAAGAGTTCGAGTTAAGCATTCTTCGTATTTGTTTAAAAGTAATTGTTTATTGTTTAAAATTTGAGCAATATGCTGTGGTTATCTGTGTGTATTTTGGCGACAGTGTGTAACGAGCAATGAGTCATTGATGTTGATGCGGAAGTGAAATTTGTTACCCGTTGTACGGTGTATTGTTTACAGTCCAGCCTCTAAAAAAGATGCCGGTTAACCCATGACAAGAACTTCATCATAAATTCATTTTTGAAGGTATTTTAGATTAATATATGATTTATTACTATTTGGACATAGTTGAAAGTTCAGTATTAAAAGACAAGTATAGCGACCACGTAGGAAAAATAATTGTGGTCTGAGTCCATCGGACTCTACATTAACCTGATTGCTTCTGTTTTGTGTTTAAAACGTTTTGCAAACTAGATTTATTAAAATAGATATTGATCGAAACAAACATTAATACAAAAGAAGTATACATTTTGAAACAAACAAAACAACGTTAAACCAGTTCTTCATACATGATTTATATAAAAAGAAATCCTTGCAAAATCCAACCGAAAGTAAATGTAAGAGGCTGAAAAGAAAAGAAATCTAGGAATAGATAAGTTCATAAATGTGTACAGAAAGTAAAAATGCTATTAACACTCTATTTGTTTATTTTGCTTTATTTTTCATTGTGAGTAGGCCTACAATACAAAATATTGACTCGTATTTCACAAATCCCGCCTGATGTTGACTGGTGTTTCACAAAACCGGTCCACACGTTGATCAAGGATAGAACGTATCATTTCACACGGCTATGTCTATTTATGCACCCTTTTACAGAACGTGAAAGATTTTATTTGAGTATGCTTTTAGACTTGTTTTTGGCATAAGGTGTTTGGTGGTTATTTTTATTTCTTTTAGTGAAAGAGTACTTTCTTCTTGAACTGTCTTTCTCAGGCGTACACAGAAAGATATATTGTTAATAATTGTATACTGTACCAGTAACATACCCTGTAAATTGAACAGAGTGGACAAAATGACTTCCTTAAAGTGGCTGGTTTCTATTTTTTACAAGCCATATAGAAAGTTTCTGTGAAGAACATTGTACACATCCACCACCCGTGTTTCCATTTATAAGATGACATTTTGTTATAGTCGGCATGATTTAAAACAAAAATTCAAAATAAGCTCAAATGAGATTTCTGCTTACATAATATAAGAACAATAAAGATATTAAATCGAACTTGATTTGCAGGACTAAACTAACACAGTATAGTATGTTACTATAATTGGGACAAATCTCATAGCACATAACTTAAAATACAAGAACTTTAAACATCTTAGAAAGTAGTAATTAAAAGTGAAAGTTTAGTATTAAGATAAAAATAAGAAAATATTATTTTTAAATAAAATAAGGAGTGAACCTGAAGGATGTTTTTTAAAAAAAAGTCTTGGTAACCTGTTATTAAGTGTTACAATCGAAATTAAATTAAACAAAGCACAAATTTAGGAATAACAGTATGCTGAGATACAGATTATGCCTTACTTAAAATATAAAAATGAGCTGATAGTCGGGCACTTGATGATACATACAAAATGACAGTAAAACAAATTAGTAACAGAACTTTTTGTTTTGTTCTTGTCATCATGGCAGGAGAGAAGGCCGGGTGGTTAGGTTTAAGGTATTTTTTGCAGATACAGCATTTACGTCTTTACCATTCCACGATACAGCATTTACGTCTTTACCATTCCACAATACAGCATTTACGTCTTTACCATTCCACGATACAGTATTTACGTCTTTACCATTCCACAATACAGCATTTAGTCTTTACCATTCCACGGTACAGTATTTACGTCTTTACCATTCCACAATACAGCATTTACGTCTTTACCATTCCACGATACAGCATTTACGTCTTTACCATTCCACGATAAAATCAATTATCTAAATTAATACATATTGGTCTCCTCTCTAAAGCTAAAGTAACTCATTCGGCAGCAGCATAGAATCTAGCAGATTTTTGTCAAACTGTGAAAGTTTAAATTCTTGGGAGATCGCAAATATTTGAATATATAAAATTGTATTTATTAAGTTTGAAACATATCAAACCAATTTAGTATATTGGGGACCACACTTATAAAAAAAAATTAAAAGTCTCTAGAGAAATCGACCTAATTCTGCACAACTTCAGGGTTATCATTTTTCACTTAAGTTAGAGTTTATGATAACTGCTTGTGTAATCATCATACACAAATCTCAGAGCATGATTTTATGCATACTTAATTTTTATTATTTTTTGGCTTTTTAATGATTATATTTTATATACAGCTGTATTTTGTACTTGACCTTGTCCAAATTCAACTGAATGGCGTACCTGATCAGAGACATTTATTTTCTAAACAACATAATACATTGCTAATATTTATCTAGGATCATAGATTAAATATTCAGATCATTATTAATGGAGGTAAATATGTGTATTTGAATCTGAGTCTATGACATCAGTTTCAAATTTGGAAATTCCTAAATTTGTGACAACTTTTAATGATTTGGGGAGGAGACTGACCTACATCCTGAATAGTAGTGAATGTGCACGATTCAGGGTCTATGGGAGTTTAATGTTAAAATAGTGAGTTTGCCCTTTGGGGTCTATGGGACTTTAACATAGGTGGGACTGTCTAAGGTCAATGGGAATTTAACATTGGGAATGTATAGCGACAAGGGATTGGGACTATCTAGGGTCAATAGGAATTGAACAAGGTGACGTCACGGTACTGGACACTAGGGAAACAATGGCAACAATGTTGCAAGTGGCTGAGCTCAATCGGGTGGAACAGTGTGGCAAGGGGTTGACCTACTCTAGGGACAAATAGAGACATAGATATAGAGACGTGGTTCGAGACAGGGTTAGAGACAGGGTTAGAGACATATACATACATAGATTTTTGATGGACATAAATCTATCCAACAAACAACTATACAACCGACTAAAAAAAAAATTGTAGGCGAGAAAGAATAGGCATCTTTTCGAGGCAATGGAGTGGCCCTGAAATGACCTTTGGGTTCCTTCTAATTTCTCTCTTCTCTTCTTCTCCTACACCAACTTCTCTTCTTCTCCATTACATTTCTGTTCTTCTTCTTTCTTCCTTTTCTTGCTTCTTCTCCTCCTTCTGCTCTTCCTCCTCATTTTCTTCTTTTAATTTGCTCCTTTTCCTCTAGATCCTCCTTTTCTTCTTTTTCCTCCTTGATAAGATCCCTCAATATTTCCTTCCCTCTCTTAAATTATTGATTTCCATTTTCAGTCGGCGAGGGCTATAGGAACCATACTCTAACCTTACCAGCATCTCTTCCACTATCCCTATGGTATCCACCACCTCTTGTAGCTTCAGCATTTTGTCTACAATATTACTAGCCATTTTTGATCGTTCAGTGTTGAATAGCGCAATTGACGAACGCTACAATTTATGTACCTCAAACACGGACGTGAAGGAAAACATCCCCTCTTACCAACTATCTATATCACATACCAAACAACCCATAGTGATGAGAGTGCTAACCTAAAATAAATTTTTATACAAATCAACACACTAATACTAACAAAACCTACTATACTTTCAATCAATACATAGTGGAGAAGAAACTTTTTTATTTAAAAAACACACCATCACATACAATCACATCAACAATGGACTTAGTGTTTATAATCACACTACTATACATTCACACAAAATAAGCACTCATGAGTATAGGGACAAGGGGTTTGTTAAGGAAAAAATACACACACATACACACACTCACACGTACGCGCACGCACACAAACACAAACAAAAAGACAAACAAAAAGACACGCAAACACTCACACACACGTACGCGCACGCACACAAACACAAACAAAAAGACAGAGACGTACACGCACACACACAAACACAAACACAATACACACACAAACACGTACGCGCACGCACACAAACAAAAACACAACACACACTAATATTTTTTGGCAACTTGATCAGTCTCTCTTTTCTAAGGATCTGGTTAGCCCTGAGAAGGACTGTTGTTTCTAACTCCAAATGCACCTTTTAATGATTACATCTCCCAGGTCTAACCCCCCACACACATCTCCTACTCCAATCCTGCTCCCCAATTATGCGTGTGGATGGGAGCGCAGATGGTTGATGAGTGTCCTCATCTTCCCAGTTATCACTTTGAGGGATAATGAAGGCTTCCCTCCTTCTTCTATTCCACATCCGTGAATACTGATGTCTCTGCGGCTCCCACTCTTGCCGCTGCCTCTCCATATCCTCATTTCAGTTTTCTGTCTGGGGGACAGAGGCTTTCGGTACTGGTTGTGGCTGTGGCAGACGCTGTGGTGGTGATGGTGTCCTCACTTCAGGTTTGACCTCACACGTTTGCTTAAGAATGAGGTGAGGTAAGATATGCCCTTATCTTTTCCTCCTCTTCTTTCCTTTTTCTCTCCTTCTCCTCCTCTTCTGTTTTTGCACCTTCTGCAATGCCCTCCAACGCTAGCTCATTCAGGAGACGGCGGGCATACTCCTGGTGCATTTAGAGTTCCAACAGTTTTGAAATTCTGCTCATTTGTGATTTTGACTAGTCAGCGATGGGTAGCCAGACTGACGAACGCTCTGATTTATATCCCTGAAGCACGGACGTAAAAGAAAACACCCTCTTACACAAAAACTAACAATACCCACATCACCATCAAAACATGGAACGCGCCGACCTAAAAGAAACACTCACATTCACTTTTTCCTACAAAGACACTTTATTACCATCCAGACATACAACCCTAAAACAAACAAACACACGCTACCTTACAAGCCAGCAAGCCAGGCAAACGAAGTGTTTATAGGCACACATCTATTCCATCAGTTACACACACACACACACTATCTTACAAGCGAGAGAAACGAAGTGTTTATAGACACCATACTATTTTTTTAACGTACCAAGACACAAATACAGACAAATATTTTGGCAGTAGAGTAGTATGTCTTTTCTAGATTGTTGGGATAGCCCTGATAAGGGCTGTTTTATTTGGGGTTGTGGCAATCTCTTATCGTCTAAGATTGCGTCCCCGTTTGTCTGCAGGCTTTCCCACAGGATAGGGCCTGCTTCTTCGGAAGGAGAAGGAGAACTGCTTTTTGTGTACACGACAGTCCACAAAGCCTCTGTCTGGCTCCTGCGGTTGTTGTTGTTGTTGTTGCTGCTGCTGCTGTTGCTGCTCTCTCTGCTGTTTCTGAAGTCTGTATTTCTCATCTCATGGAGAGGGATAGAGATAAGTCAAAGTGCATATATAGTGATAAACAAATTTTAAAACAAACCACAGACAATAATTTTTGATAACATTATTATTCAACCAACAAATAACCAATCAATAATATAACATCAACACATTGTTTCAAACAACACATTTTATTTTTGACATGGTTGACAACGTTGTGAAGTCAAGTTGGACTTCCACTGATGGAGGTCATTTGGCCATTGATATAAAGTATGTTTCCAAAGCTAAAGATAAGAGATATCCATAATGGTCACAAAACCATCAATCTACTTTTTCATCAGTCACGATCAAAATAAGTCACTAAATGTTCTAAGGGATATCCAAGACTGCTTTGATTAAAAAAATACACACAATATTATCCACACACCACGGAATCTGTGTCTTGTAATTTCACATAATTGAATCGTGTCGTCTGGGCATTTCTTCTCATAAAGTCGGTGATGTCGTCTTCCGAAGGCGGCAATCCATACGAATCAAAACACTCCACAAAGTCATCGTGGGGAAAGTAGACGGCTACCCAGTGGGTTCCTGAGAGATGACTGTCGTCCGTGTTGATGACATAAGCTTGATGGTCTTTAGGTTTGCGATGAGGAAGTTTTTCTTTAGCGCACACGACAGTATTCCAGGAAGCGGTGTACGAACTGTTTTTCAAAAGGTAATAAAGTTCCCAGGTATCCATTTTTTCTTGTTTCACAGGTAATGATAAGTCATCAATTCAATCCTGACTTTTCGCTTGAAAATCTCTGTCAAGTAAGCATCTACGCAAGTCTTTATACCACTGATGCAACACCGATTCTTCCGAGATGAGACGTCAAGCGTCATCCAGATACTCGTCCAATTTTTCTTCTTGACTCATCATTAGGAATTTATCGTGTTGAATTTTACTGGGATGGTCGTTTTGACATCCATAGCAATGTTTCTAGGTCAACCCTGTAATTATTTCCTCCAGGTATTTGGCAAAGCAGGAGACGAAATGTTGTTCTTGTTCTGACCATCTGGAAATTACCATCACCTCTTCGTCTTTGTCTTTTTTAGTGGGTGGTTCCATTTCCAAAGATTCTCTACCATTCAAAGAGGGATAAGAATATTCCATAGCTTCTAATAGTCTAAAATGACTTCTCTCAAATTGTTGACTTCTAGAGTGTTGTCGAATTCGACATACAAGATGACGTTCACCGTGTTAGGTAGAGCTTCTGCAAACTGAAGTTCCACACGCAGTTGACCGGATTTCATAGGGTGGAAATGTCCCTTGTCGCTGCCTTGGTTTGGAGTGAAATCAAAGGCCCACAAAGCGTAGCCTCCTGCATAATCGTCGTATGAAATGCCGTGGCTGGTGTTGGTCCCTAACTGTCCAGTGGCTTCGTACAGGGACAAGTACGATCTCAAGTAATTCTTCTCGGCAAACATAGGTTCGAAGGGTCTGGTACACAAGGTTTTGCTATCGCGACTGACTTCGATCTTGGACACGCTGTAGTGCTTAGACTCGAAAGGATTGGAAGTGACGGCACCGTTGAGGGCTTCGTTGTTGACGGTGCCAATAATTAAACGTTTGGGTAACTGTCCCTGGAACAGAAGATCTTCGATCTTGGATCGGAGTCCAGCGGCAATGGTGAAGGTTTTCACTTCCACGCGTCTGCTCGAAGTGTGAGTGATGTCGTTTCCAACTTTAGGTAACACTTCCTCGAGTCGCACGTAGAGTCTGGCTTCTTGGATGATGGTTTTGTACTCGTTGGCATCGGCCATCAAATGGAAAACGGTACTGCTGAGATTCAGTCTCAGGAGGATATCCACTCCGTTTAGCAAATACTTTTCTTGCAACCACATGTCCAAATGCAAACAATCCATCAGTTCTAAACTACGTCCTTGCAGGATTTTCTTTCGACGGTCGTTAAAGCCCACATTGTGAGGATCGGCAGCTACTGTTAGGACTGTGTTGTTAAACTTGTCCTCGCCTGTTGTGTCAGGTTTCCATACGACGCAAGCATCCAGCTGAGTGTTCTTTGCATATTTTCCGTACGTCAAGATATTTTCGAGGTACGCTCGGTAAGGGTAAATATCCATGTTGCTGCTGACCAGTTTGTTATTTAAGTACAAATCCACCTCGTTGAACAAGGAATGCATGAAATTGTTGACGGGAGATACTCTAGCATCGTCTCCCGGAGCGGTGTCGTCCGTTTTGATCATTTTGACGTTCAGGTACAAGTAATTACTATTCAGATCGATATAATCTTCGGGCTGCGATTTGATTTCAAATTCAATGAGGGCTGAGGTCGTCAAAGATGAGATGGGATGAAATTTTACCCATTGCGATACTTGCATCGTCATCATAGAGGGTGGAATGGCAAATAAATCCAGTTCCGACTTGGGACATTCGCAAGACTCTCGGTGCCTCATTTTTTTTCCTCTCTGTTATTTAATAATCAAAAAATTCTAATTCTCTGACGGTTCTTCTTTTCTTGATCTTTTTAGCTCTGTGTGTGTGAAGTCCTCTGGAGGGGTGTCTTCGTCGTCTCCTTCTGCCTTGTCGTTGCTGTGGTGTCATAGAAACAGGAATGCCTGACTGGGCAACGTCCAGTGCATTTATAGGAGTTTCTCGTCGTCCCAAAATATCTTTTCCAGTTTGAAGCAAGACATTTTTGCCTGCTCTCAAGAAAGCTTCTTGTTGGTTTTGTTTGTCGATGATGACATTTTGGAGAAATTTTTTGCCTTGCGTCAAAGCGGCATCTTTCAAGGCGCGCAGTCCTCGTGTCACCATCGATTTCAAAACGAGCGCCACTGAACGAAACGCCGATTTCAACATATCTCCCAAACCATGTCCTCGCTGTCGAGCGATGTCCTCGGTACACTGGATACATAACTTACAAATCGTTAGAGAATCAGTTTCGAAAATGGAGCTTCTCTGTGACTTTCCCTTTGGTGAATGGAATATTTTGTCTCAGATCTATTTTTATAACAATGTTGACACTGTCAAAATACGAATTACTGACGGGTAAATAATGAGGATGTACAAATTCGCGGTGAACGTGATAGGTGTTTCAACCTTCCTCTTCCTTGTTCTTGGCAGAATCCACTTTTAAAGGAATGGCTCGCAGTAACGGTGTGGATGTGTATCCCACCACGTTGTACACCACCACATCAGAGGTGATCGACTTTTCATCAGGATCTTAGAGCTGCTTCGTCTATAGCTTTCTGGTGAAAGAGTTGAAGTCGCTGTAACACTTGACCATACCGTTGAGATTTTTCCATTTCTGACAAATCGCTGTGATCCATCAACGATTGCAATTCGTGTTGTAACTGGGACATCTCTGTCAAATGAGGATTGGGAGGTAAATGCGGAGTCAGTTGTTCTTGCCAACGATGAAATTCCATTCATCGTTTGTACGGCACTAAAGTCAGTTTTCGTCCTTCCATCAGATTCCAAAGGATACGTCTGTGATCTTTTGACCCCAGAGGTCCCTTTTATGTTCTTGATCCTTTTTTATCTTTGACCCATTTGTGAAGTAGCTCCCGTCATGAGTACTGTAATCATTGTTCCCAATATTCCTTTCACCAAGGGTGCAAACAACAGGTGCACATATCCTCTGCGTTGTACTAACATCTATTTCTTCTGACGGATGGATATTTCTTTAACCATTTGGCGAAGAACGTGTCGATGCTTGGCTAAGCATTCCTTCTGATGCTTGTACAAAGGTATCGTTCCTTTCAAGACATTCAGGCAACATTCGCACACGGTATCGATGACGTCTTTTTTGGGGGAGGCGGTTTGAACGAGTCGTTTTCGCATGGGTGGAGGGGCTTTGGACAGAACGGAGAACATGTCCCAGTGTTTGGCTAAACGAGGAGGCAGTTCTTTCCTTTTGGGGTGGAAGAGGGATGGCTTCTGGGGGTTGACATCTTTGTTTGTTCCGTAGCACACAAAATATACACTGACGTCGATGACGTGGCACACACCCTTTTATCTTATTTTTTAGTGGAGTATTTTTGGAGTAGGTTGATGGGTCTGTAACCAGTCTTTTTGACGAACTGTTTGACTATCGCTTCGTCAAAAATGTGACGACTTTTTCTTCTCTAGCGCCAAAAATATCCTCCCCTTTGATTGCTTCTCTTTTTCTTTGGACAAAGGTGTCTTTTCTGGAGTAGACGTCGATGCTTGGCTAAGCATTTCTTCGGATGAGGGGTCAAACAACCAGACTGTCCTTAACTTTTTCCTTTTCCTTTTTGGACAGGAGAACGGAGATGGTGATGGTGTGCACTTCTGGTGGGTGACATACTTGTTTGTTCTGGAGCACAATAAATACACTGACGTCTATGACTTGGCACACGTCCTTTTATCTTATTTTTTAAGTAGTATTTTTGTACGGATGGCTGGGTGTGTGACCGGTCTGTTTGAAGAACTCTCGTTATTGCATTATCACCAAACAAAATCCTACCCTTTGGTTGCTCCTCTTTTTCTTTGCACGATGGGGTCTTTACAGGGGTAAGTGGCGATGCTTGGCTAAGCGTTTCTTCGGATGTGGGGTCAAAGGACGAGACTGTCCTTTTCCTTATCCTTTTTGGACAGGAGAACGACGATTGTGACGGTGTGAATTTCTGGCAGGCGACATCTTTGTTTGATCCAGAGCACGAAAACACTGATACCCATCTTGTACCCCTTTTATTATAGTGGAATGCGCCGCCACTGATTGTCGGTCCGTCGCACTATTTCATGGCAGGCATCACCCGACATTGAAGGGTTCGCAACGGACTAAATCGGGACAGCTCTTGCTTGGATAAATCCAACAAAACTCTGTGACATACCCGATCTCTCTTGAACTTTGATTTTGTGGGGAGATATTTGTTAGCAGCTGCCACTGCAGCTTAAGAGGAGGAGGGTGTCACCACAGGAGGAGAAGTTCCTGGAGACACGGGTTTCCATTGTTTCATCAAATTAGGAAAGCCGCTTGCCAAATTTTGTTTGGCTTGCATCACGAGCAACGGAGAAGTGGAAGAACCTGAGGATACTGGAGACGCATTCGCCGTCGCTGCAGGTGGTGGCTTGGGGATGTAAGGTTGCGTCCTGGCCGCAGTACCTCTCTTGCGGGTAGAAGCTGTTTTCTGGGGTCTTTTCTTGGGACTTTTCTTTTTTTGGGGACTTCTCTTTCTCTAGGGCTGTAACCTGGTCTTGTCACCACTACTTATTTTCTTCTGTGCCCGTTTGGGTCGGGGAGTGGGTTTTTTCTTGAGGAGGACTTTGGGGCCATTGGGATCCCATTTTAAGAGGGAGCTAATGATGACACCTCCTAGAGAACCGCTACCTCCAGGTTTCAAAACGATTTGCTTTTTGGTTTGAGTGTCGATGCGGAGATCTGCCAGTTGCGTCAAGGTTACTTTGTTTCTCTCAAAAAGCGTTTGGTTTGACGTGGGATGTGAATGATGCCTTGAAGTAATTGACATCCTGTCACCATAAACCATCGTAAGACTTCTCTGAGACTGGCTTCTAAGACACGAGCAAGTATTTGTGGATTTTTTTTGCGACTGATGCCGTACAAGGCAATTTGACAGAAAGACGAGACTGAAGGGACGTCATGGTGACGATGTGTGAGTCAGACCAAAAGTGTCCGAGGTTTTTATAGTTTTTTAAGTCGACGGGGACGTGTACACGACAGTCCCTATGTCTTGGCACCAGTGGTGAAACAGATGGGTACGAAATAGCAAATAATCATGGGCAGTGGGTTTTATATCCACGAGTAAATAGGCGTAAGAGGTTTGCGTGGCATCGTCGTACGCAAGAGCCTGCCAAGGAGTTCCTAACTGTTTGGCTAACACTTGCACTCGCGATTTATATCTAGGGCTTTTTAACAAGACCACGTAATGAGCATTGAGACTGATGGTGCGACGGGCTTTACTTTGTTGAAACAATGGTTTTACGATGATGGCCTTTGCGCGTAAACCACAGTTTAATTTCTACTTTGTCTTCTACTAACATGTCATCGAAGATGACCAGATGAGTTTCACAGGGGTCAGATACGATCCCATCGTCTTCGCCAGGAATGCCTTCCACAAATACGATGGAATCTCTTTGACGTTCCGCTCGGTCCAGCAATTAACATGTTAAAGGGATGGCGAAGATACAAGGCGTCCCAACTAGCACTATCTAACCTTTCCTCGATGACTTTGGAAGTGGAGGAAGAGGGAGCAGAGACAGCAGAGGTAACCATAGTGAAGGGGATGTCACTTTTGAAACGAATACAGTCAAGACATGAGTTTTATACTTTTTCAGGACACGTTTATTTCAAAATGTTTAGAACTGAACACGAAAAACAAAAATATATAAAAGCCAAATGGTTAAGTACATCGATAAAATACACATGAAAACGATCAAAGTGGAATATAATAAAGTCACTGCACAACATTTTTTGTGACGAAGGGGTTGTGTCCAAGGGACATTGGGTAATGTTCTTAGAGTCTCTACACCCCTTGGCACAGTCACACAGGTGTCCTCCCGGAATGGCTTTTCGGGGATGTCCATGGCGTTTAACAAAGCTTTAAAAGTCATTAACACAAATCTTTGGCATAGTTTGCCACTTCTTTTGTCCAAGCCTCGAAACCAAGACTTTTCCAGTCACGTACATCTTGCCAGTGAGGGTATAAGTCACAAGGTACACACACACACCTTCGTAAACATCTTCAGTGACTAAATGTTGACAAATCTTTTTTTCCCGTAGAGGTCGAGAAGTATCGAGATGAAAGCGCAAGGTTTTTAACAGAATGAGTCCCTCGTGTACATTTAAAGGTAACATCCTCATGTTTTTGATGGTACTGTGAGGTACAGATCGTGAAGAACCCACAAGGAATCGGCTGGTAAGCGAAATCCCAGAAAGGATGTCACCAAGACACATAGCAACGACGGCCCAAATTCAATGGATACAGCTCTCGTAAAAAGCTTTGGTAATCCACCACAGTCTAAATACTGTCATCAATTTCCTTCCACGGCAATTTGTGGCAATTCTTGTATCACTAATGATAAAGATTGTGGCATGGCAGCAAGTTTTTATACCCTCTTTTGTCGGAGGTAATAAGTGTACTTTTTGCACAGAACTGATCGTACTCCGTCGGCGTATCCAGATAGTTTAGTCACTAACTCGCGCACTACACACCGCAAAGAAGTTTCTTCTACAGACAAAATTTGATCGCATAAAAGAGTTTGGTAATCCTCTAAGTCTTCCTCTGGAATTCGTTATAGTATGGACACTATGTAAGTAGAATCAGTAGCAACCAAAGTCGTCTGGCCCTTGGTCAGGTGATCAATGTCTGACAATTGGAACGCTTTCAAATGAATCAGTCCTCTGATAGCATTAAGATACCAGTGGTTAAACCATTGGTGACGTAACGGATGCAATTGTCCTTTGCGTTTGACTTGTATTTTGACAAACTCTCGGTAAATACGTTCTCTCAACTCCACAGGCAATCCACGAATGTTCTCCATGAATAGATTACTGAAGTCGTCCCACTAAAGGTAGGTAGTGACAGTGCGAAGCCCATCGAGCATGTTCTAGGTAAGCTGAATCTTTCCATGGCAGGTGTAATAGTAGTAGTAGTAGTTGTCATAGCAAAGTTCCCTTGATGCTGTACTGAATCGCAAGGTACACCATCGCACTCCACATGAGATTCACCGAATTTGAATTGTGTCTGTTTAAAAGATTCATCTTTCTCGCTTGGCAATTGTTGTCACAATGAACTATTGGTTTTGGACGTTGTCCCTTTTTATATGCTGACCAATATCGACGTGTCCGTAAGGTAAAGTGAAGTGATTAGGAAGCAACACTCGCTTCCGGTACACGATTTGATACAGTTTTTTCCAAAGGTTGACTGACGATTTGGAGTGTGGCTAAACGTACAGTCTTGTGAGGTTCGTAGGTGGCCACTTTAAAATCTTGATCGTCTTCAGACTGCAAGGCTTCTTCGATACCCCAAAGTTCATCACTTCACTGGTGCGATAACTGAGAGTCAGTCCTTTCACTTTACTCTTGGTGTGCACTTCTCCTTGTGGGTCCCCATATTCGTAGCCGTAATTTTTGGGACCACCAATAGCAAAACTTAGAATCTTGTCACTGGGGTGCTCGTCCGTCCAGGCTCCTAAACGATCTCCTGCGATGTCAGGGTGACGTTGACCAAGGCGATCAATGTAGATGCAAATGTCCGTGTCAAAATACAGCACAGGATCTCCTAACAGTTCGTACAATTTTAAGCGAGCATGGGCTCTCACGTAGGCTGCAATAATAACATTTGCAAATTCGTCAGGCTGTACAAAGTCCATTTCTTCTTCGTAATTGACAAGGATCAAGTCTTCACAAAAGACCTTCACGTGTTGCATGTATTTAGTTTTATCGTGAATCATCTGGAAGTAGCGGAAAGGTTCTGTCAAATACTCCGTCTTGGGTAAACAAGGTCATTGTGCCATTTTGCCCACAAACAATTCAACATCACTTTGGTAAACGATGGTCGACCTTCGTTTATCTCCATGTGTTCTAAAGCGATGCCCTCCTGCTCAAGGTATTTCTCTCTGAATTTCCTTTGGTCTTCGGAAGTTTGGCACCAGGAAGGATAGCCCCTGGCTTCTTGTTTCATTTTCAGAAAGGCATCCACGTAGTCTGCGAAAATGCCTTTTTGAGTCTCGTCGCCCCTGTGGTGCTGTTCTGTCTTGGGAAAGTGGTAAATTTCGAATACTTCTAACAATTGGTATCCCAGGTCCAGAGCTTTGAACAATTCCACGCTGACCAAGGTTCCTGTCAAGGTGCGTTCTTCCTGGGCGTGCTGACAAGATTGGTCTTGGTTGCACGCTTCGGCATAAGTACGGCACAAGGGAAACATCAGTTTTCCTTGGCAATGGTGAGATAAAAAGGAATGGTACAAGTTTGTAGGAGGCAAGACTTTACATTTAATCAATCCTTCGTATTGTCGAATGTTGTCCAGGTCGATGTGTTCCGCCAGCAATTGTGGGTCTCTTGCGGAAAAGTGACAATATTTGCACATGTAAGGATAAAGTGAACACACGTCCAAGTATTTGATTTCTTCTCCCTTCTCCTCGTCGGAGTGGTACAACAAACAGGTGGCATTCGTCCGTCCTCCATACAAACTATCTTTGGGTTCAGAGTTTTCACCAACTTGTAACTTTCCACGATGTGCTTAAATTCCACATCGGTTTTCAAACGGTGATCGTACTCGTGTTCCCACATTTCTACCACTTGGTATCCTTGCTGTTCAAACTTTAATCGTTGCTGACAAGTGGTCTCCTACAGGTGTTACAGGGTACATTGTGAAAACTGATTTTGAGGGTAGCAGATGGGACATCCGTGAAATAAGCAACCGTTAAACTCGTACACGATCTTAGGGATTTCTAAGTCCCAGCCATGCACCGAATACGTTCCAATGGTCTTTTCGCCTCCTCCGTTTCGGGCATGTTGGATCCATTTGTCTTCCTTGTCACACAAGTAATGTAGCCAGCGTAGGGCTTTGACCGAGTATTGTCGTTTGACAAAGTTCGTCGTCTGAGGGCGTATAACATCCAGGGTCTTCTCGGGCATGAATCGTTTACGGTGCACTAAGGAACACGCTTTGGCAATGGTGCAGGCATTTTGAAAAGGATCGATGTCTTCGTGCTCCATGAACAATTCTCGAAATTTTATACAGCATCGCCGTAAAATGTCCACGTCGGAACGACGATACTTTAACATTTCTTCCTGTAAGTCGAAGGGGTCCGAAGCATGAATGTGGTACCAAACGTAGAAAGCTTCTCGTGGTTCGGTGAGCATGTTGTCGGGGTCGTAGTATTAGCATCAAGCAAATGGAGTAAAACGGCATAATGACTGGCTTCGGTATTAAAAAAGTGCGGGAAAATAGCCTTTTCCCATTTCTGTCATTCCAAGCGTTTTAGGCATTCGGTTCAATGGCATGGCCAAGTAACTCATCGAATCTTTAAACTGTACTTGTCCCACTTGCATGGAAATGATTTTGGCTCCGTTCAAAATCACTTTAGGACGTTCGGTACTTTGTTCCCTATAGTATTTGAGAAGAAATTGCCCATCGTACCCCGAGAAATTGTGAACCATCACTGTGGCATAGCGATGGCAATCTCCGTAACGTTCGATGTCCTCTTGACTCGACGTTTCGTCGATCGGGTCTAAGATCCTTTGGGCAAAATCGGCCAACGTGTTCGGTCCCTGAATGATTTTTTTCACGTCCTCCAGGAATCTTGCTATAGTGAGGACAATGGCAAAAGATCGGTTCTTGGATGCACTTCTCGATGAGCCACGCATTAATTAGGAATGTGAACCCCGGCCTCTTACATGCATTCGAAATCGAAAATGATGAAATTGCCTTTCTTCTTGTGGTCATCTTCTTTCTTCTCCTGTTGGGGTTGGTATTTTTGAATGTAGCATTCGTGTTCCAAGTCCACGATTTGGTGACAAATGTGACATCGTTTCTTTCTTGAATATACGTGAGCCTTGGTACTATTGGTACGTATGCCTTGTCCACAAGTAGGGCACAATCTCAGGAGTTGACAAACACGTTTCCGTTGTGAACCTTGCGTCTTCAGATGTTGTTGGTAACAGGTAGCGCTGACAAAAGTTCTTTGACAAGCTAGGCAATGCACTCGTTTTTGTCCTTCGTGAAGATTGGGTTTAGAGGCCAAACATCATTCACATTTAGATCCACAATGCTTGTGTTGCTCTCGATTGTTATACCCATAGTCACATTTTTCACAATAACAACCGTATCCCAGGAATGCCGTGATACTGGTAATGGCAGCGAAATGTTCATCGTGATGATAGACGTGAATGTATTTTCCGTCTTTGAAATAATTGCCGTGAAACAACAGAGGTCCGCGCACTTCTTGAGAGTGTATTTTCAAGGTGTAGCGTGGCGCCAAGACGTCTTGCAATTGTTGCATTTCAGGGATGCCACAGGGTGCTTCTTTAGATAGCCCCGCTGTAACAGAAGTTCTGCTTCACTTCGTTGTTTGGCTCGATCCGATTGTCGAATGTTCTCCCAGGCTCTTTTCCATTCTACCGTGTCGTTCTTGTCGGTATACGTTCGTCCTACGACGATGGCACGGGCTAAACACATCTTGTCTTGCGGATTGTTAATTTGTACGAGGCTCTTTTTGCGTTGTCCGGTCCATTTGGGACGAGAAACGTGGGCCATGTACAGTGTCGCTTTTCCATCAGTGATGTGAAATTTGTCGTTGTACTGCTGAACGTGTTGAATCTTGTCGAGGACTTTGGAAGGTGTCAATTCTGATGGCCTGCGAAACTCGATCCAAACGGGGGACTGGTAGGCTGTGGTTCTAAATTTTCTAGAGGAGCGTTTATCCGTCTCTCGAATGTGATAGTAGCTTTCGGGGGTGACTTTGGTTTGACGTAGACTCTCTGGGTCTGGATTCTGGCTCACTCATGTCATCTTCAAAATCGCTGGCATGGATCTGAGCCACGACTTCAGCTACTGTGTGAGGCGATAGGTCACGTTTCTGCCTCTTACTGTCTTCTCCTTTCTTGACGAAATGGTGCGATCGTTTCATCTTGATTGGAAAAGGTCAAATGGCTACATTTTAAACGCCATGGCTCCTTTATATCAATGTAAGGCCAGTGACTTCCCTGTATAAAGGGTCAGTGTCTTTCCCTCAAAGTATTCATTCACTCTCAATCCTACCAGAAAGATGGAAGAGCCAACACAAATCGAACATCAGATCAGAGCTTTGCGAGGTGTCATACGAAGGTTTTCTTCAGAGAAGCCGACGGACTACTCTCCCTCCTTTCGAGATAAAAGTCAAGATACTTGCTATATTTGTCAAAGGAAAGGACTTTGGTCTTCAGAATGTCCACAACATCAAAGTAAGACAATCGTCAAAAGAGACAAAAGTCAAGACATCTGTTATCATTGTCAAGAGAAAGGACATTGGTCTTCAGACTGCCCTAAGAAACAACAGGAGAAGGAGGAAGAGAGGGGTCTAGAACAGGAAGAAGAGGTACCCTCGGAAAAGGAAGAACCCAGACACGTCCAAAAAGAGGAGAAAAGAAGACGAGAAGAAAGCGAGGAAGAAGAGGAAAAACCTGTGCCAGTGAAGAAATTCAAAAAAGGGAAAGAGTGAAAAGAGAAAGAAGTCTGTGAACTTTTTAAAGTGTTGTGTTGTAAAATTGGATTGTAAATCTTTACAGAGAATACACCAGAAAGAAAAACGTTAAGTGTCTTTTGGTTTTGATTTTTATAATCATAATAAGAACCTACACTCACGCACTCACACACACGTCCATCATGGGAAGAAAAGGGATCTGAGTTTGATTTTGGCAAACATTGAGTAGTCTCTTTTCGAGAGAGATGGGTGGCCCTAAAAAGGACCGTTGGGTGTTTGGGTTGTTGTTGTTGTTTTTTTTTTTAAAAAAAACAATAACTCAGGAACGGGAAGTAATGAGCTTTAACTGCTTTATCCCTTTGCCAAGGCAAGGCCTACTTCTGGACCTGCTACTGTCGATGATTTGGTAGAGATCACTACTGTTGGTATCTCAGGCGTAGTGGGAGTGTTGACTGGATTGGAATGTTTGACCCGGGAAGGTCTTTGTCTCTTGGGTCGTATTAAAGAAGTCTGATACATTTGTTTCAGACTCCTTAACTCTGCCAAAATGTCTAAGAGTACCGTCGCCGTTTGACTTTCATCGTTCTCCTTCTCTCCTAGACCTTGTTTCTTCTCTGATTCTTCTTCCTGCCGTTTTCTTCTTGCCTCTTCTTCTTCTCGCTGTTGCTGTTGAATGAGAAAGGCTTGTTCTGCTTTTTTCGGCTGTTGCAAAAATTTCTCCAATTATTCTTTCTGCCTCTGTTTAAAGTTCTCGACGTACGTTAAGAAAGGAGAAAGCGGTGAAGGTACTGGTACCGGAACAAATTCTTGTGAAGAGAAAAAATCCGCTAAATCCCAGTTAAAATCGTTCTCTTCTGGAAGCAGAACTGTTATTGTTCTAGTAGCCGTTGCTATGCCATCACTTCTCGTCTCAACAGCAGGTCCACCCCAAAAATTTATCGTCTTCGTAGTTTCCGTCATGTTCTAACTCTGTCGCATTGATTCACTGCGCACATACGCTAGCGCACCTATATAGGGAAGGTGACGTCGCAGGTAGCTCTCTTCGGATTGGAAGACAAACTCCGCACTGTGACTGAATTTTGTAACGCGTGTTGGAATTGGCGAAAGAACTCAATCCATTTCGATCCGCTCTTCCACTATAAATAACCGCGGTTCACCTGATTTGATTCACCTGTTCTCGTCACAAGATGTGGACTAAAGTAGAATCGTCTCTCGCCTACAAAATTTTTTAGTCGGTTGTATAGTTGTTTGTTGGATAGATTTATGTCCATCAATCTCTGTATGTCTATGTCTCTAACCATGTCTCTAACCCTGTCTCTAACCACGTCTCTATGTCTGTGTCTCTATTTGTCCCTAGAGTAATGCGTATTCAGGTCAACACCATGTCACACTGTTCCGCTCGACTGAGCTCAGCCACTTGCAACATTGTTGCCATTGTTTCCCCTAGTGTCCAGTACCGTGACGTCATCCCTGTTCAATTCCTATAGACCCTAGACAGTCCCAGTCCTTGTCGCTATACATTCCCTATGTTAAATTCCCGTTGACTCTAGACCCACCCATGTTAAAGTCCCATAGACCCCAAAGGGCAAACTCACTATTTTAATATTAAAGTACCATAGACCCTGAATCGTCCCCATTCACTACTCTGGATCTATTATTGTGCCATAGCATTTTATATCCATGTTATTTATTTGAAAAATGATTCATTCTTGCCTTAACATCTGAAATAGAATCAGTCATATTGTTGTGTTTAGTTTTTTATTTGGTTGGATTTATTTATTCAAATTATTATTCACTGGCATTACAAAGGATTCAATAATATTTTGTGACTAGAATATTAATTTGGAATTATATTGAATTCAGACAAGAATATTTCGGATTGTATTATTGTGATTCATCAAAAGACTGTTTATCACATCGTCACACTCCAGGCCATTGACACTTTAGCGCGTTCGAAACTGAGTTTTCAAAAAGAAGAAAAAAGTTATTCGACAAATAGTAAGTACCTCTGTTAATTCCTCATTCCGAAATCTACGGAAAATAAAATGCAGAATAAGCTAGAATGTTTGACAGTTGCCCCTAACAGAGTCAGGGAAGGCATTGCTTCCCGAAGTTTCTTATATATAGTTATTTCATTTTTCTACAGTCAGGGAAGGCGTTGCTATACTAGGTACCTTATAAATTGTCTTCCTTTTTCCACATTTTGGATGAAATCAGGTATATCAGTCATAACATCAACCACATGAAGACTACCAAAATTATGGTAATCACTAACTTGGGTACAACATATAAAAAGCAGTTTAAAGTATGTTGCTTCCTCTGGTAATTGTTGCGTTTTAATGAAATGACTGGAATTATAAGGGATGAGACCTTTCCGGAGCAGGGAGAACCACAGCTGTTCGCCTTTTCGTCGCACGCAGAATCAAAGAGGCAGGATTCAATACTTATTTTATTCCAGTTCTTGACCTGTCAGCAGTTCTCGAGGGAAAATGTGAGAATAAATATTAATGATTTTTAAAGGGACTACAATAGACCTATTACCTCTTTGTACGAGTGTGGCGTCTCTTTGCATAAGATCAGGGATCATTCGGGGTAGAATGACATTATGCTCAATGGGGTGTCCATTCAGATTTATGGCACAAAATTCTTTAAAAGAAATAATGGAAGAATCTATTCGGTCTCAGTTTACAGTAGACATAACCTTTTATAGTACATACATAAAATCTGCATTAATTTCACATTTAACCGTCAAAATTCTTTGTATGGAGACTTGTTTTCACTCCGAATGACCTCTGACCTTTGAAACTCTTTAATGCGTAGAAAGCAGCATTGCGAGTGATGTGTCATTACTTCCGTATGATGCAGAAGTTTGTTGCATTTATAAGGTAGCGGTCTAGGCGGAGTGTTGCGTGATGTTATAAATGACACAAGATGGGCCAAAAACGAGGGCTCACAAGTCATAATTATCGAAAATCAAGTTCTGTGATACTGCTGAGTTAGTTAAAATAACTTTCCACAAATAAGCCATTAGTTTATTTGTAACAACTAGTTTTAATTTCATTTTAATTATAAGAATTTAACTTAAGAAAAGAAAAAGATTGTTTTCCAAAGTCTTTACCCTTGTGGTTGGTTTTGAAGCAAGATGCCCCTCAAGTTCAAAATCTAAATTCGTACATCTAATCTCATAATAAAGGGATCTGGAGATAGTATATCACTTTTGTACACTTAATGTGAAATATGAGCATTTCTGAAATTCATGTTTAGAAAAACGTAATTGTATTGATACCAATTGTTCCAATATTGGCATACACACTTTGGAATCAAAATGAGTGTAGCAAAATCAGTTGTATGTCAATTTCAGCTTGTCAAAAGCTATATAAATGGTAGTGAATGGTGAATTTTAAAATGTAATGCCTTCAGAGCTAAAATAATTAGTGTTAATGAGTTCAGAAGCAACATTGTATAATTTATCATTACTGTCTATGTAATGTTGAAGGGCCCAATCAAACTTTCTCTACAGAGAACTGCCAAAAATGTATGCGTAATTAGTTTGTTCCGAGACAGACCGATTAATACTTCAATTACGGTGCCAGAGCATACATTAATTACCAAAGACTCGACAGAATGAAACAACCACGTGCGTGTCCCGGATAGCATCGGTAGCTGAGCTAGTAGAATGCCGGACTCGCAATCCATTTCCTCCGCATGATATAACCAATACTGTGTTAAAAGTGCTGATAAAACATACAATAGCAAAAGCTGCATGTACCCTGTTCACACTGCAAGTACGCTGCTCACACTGTAACAATAACCAAGGGTGAAAAAAAGCACATTACATTATCAGCAACTATGCAGTGAAATTTTGTTTTCATTTGTATGCATTCTTTAATTACTTTGAGACATTTGCAACCTCTAACAAATGCATGTGTGCTGTATGAGCATTTGAGAAAGTCATTTGCATCCTGTGATAAATTTATGTGTGCAGTGGGTGTATTGATAGAATGATATTTGCAGCCTGTGACAAACTGATGTGTATTGTTACTACATTGGTAGGAAAGGCATTTACATCCTGTGACAAGTTCATGTGTACTGTGAATGCATTTGGTAGCTTGATATTTGCAGCCTGTGACAAATTCATGTGCACTGTTTGTGCGTTCGTAGGAAAGGTCTTTGCTATATGTAACAAATTCATCTGTACTGGAAGTGCATTTATAGGAAAGACATACGACGCGTGACAAATTCATGTGTACGGTAGATGCATTGGTAGGAAAGACATTTTGTCTAAATCTGGTGATATCCACCTTAAACAGGATAAATCTATATTTTCCATTATTTCCGTGTTTCAAGTATGCACCAAGTAATTGAATGATTTATTTTGTCTACATGCATAAATTAATTAGTTATAACAGCATCTAGAATTCTTAGCTATCATAAATATGTTCATTATGGATTTTGCCCAATACGCTGTTCAATATATGACTAAACTAATCAAGTCCCAATATTTGTCCATTTCCTTCAAAATTTGGCATATTTTGATGACATCAGATGCATTAGTTATAAGTTCTACTACGCTAATGCAATCCAATTTGTGTTGAGCACTAACTTGGACAAAACATTAAAAATTCAGCACAGATTTATGTTGCATATTTTAGAAATAGTTGCATTTTAATAAAATGATTTGAATTTATTGTACAAGCGACATTTCCGGGACCGGCCGAATCGCAGTTTGTCAATTTATTTTCTGTTTAAGTTTTAATGCTGCTC
Source organism: Megalonaias nervosa (assembly GCA_016617855.1). Lineage (NCBI taxonomy): Eukaryota > Metazoa > Mollusca > Bivalvia > Unionida > Unionidae > Megalonaias > Megalonaias nervosa. The sequence continues at coordinate 26,810 of JAECUM010036313.1, forward strand.
TTCAGTGAATAACATTAAAGTACCATTGTCAGTAGATCTCCAGGAAAATGAAGAGAGAAATATGAATGATTTTCTCAGGGTCTGTAATAGGGTTCTATAACAGATGACAGCCTCAGTTAGTGTAATAATACCAGAAGAGTTATGCCCATCGATAGAGCAAGACAATATTGAAGAACCAGAGAGCTCTATTTATAGCTGATACGATATTTGTTTTGTATTAGCAGAGTACCTGACCCTTGTTCTGTTCTTATTCGTACTAATCGTTGAATAGAATGAGGTACATCTGAAATAAAAACCATGGCACTAGTCTATGTTTAGCAGCCGCTGACTATTAACCTTGGTCGTCATAGGAGTTGATATTCTGTACCGTAAACAGATTATTCTCCAATGCTAAAGCGGGAAATCTGTACAGCAAGTTTTGTTAGTGTAAATAAAACAGAATAATACTAATGATTTTGAGATACGCATGTCTGTGTCTGGTCATCATAAAACATGTTTTGACGCTGACTCTAATTTGTAAATTGTTTTCAGTTGGTTAACAATAATAATAATAATAATAATAATAATAATAATAATCATAATAATGAAATGCAAACTAAAAATCAGAATTGTACGATTTTCATAACAGAATTTTGAGATATCTACCAAATATGTAATTCTGGGCAATAAATGCTGAGAAAATTCAAACTCAAACTACAGTTCAAAATTGTATGATTTCCATTCCAGATTCCTGGGATGTCTGGGGAAAACGAACTGTTTCCGGCTAAACAGCAAAAACCATGTCACATACTCCAAACAGGAAATAATCTAAATCAGGGTCAGCAGAGAACTGACACTTGGCGAAGAAGTGCGTCATATATATGTCACCAGTGTATCAGTTGTTCCAAACAAACATTTTATGACAGTTTTGCAATTGTCTGAATTTAGATCAGGAAACTTTGCTTGCAGTGTCTTGAAATTCTCTCCCTGCCTATTGTGTGAACAACATTGCTGAAAAAAGAGCCACAAATTCACGTGAAAATATCGAAATTTAATTTTTTGCAAATGAAAACAAGACTTAAAGATTAATTACTGAAAAGAATAACACTCAGATTCCTATACAGATGTTTGAAGAAAATATAATTGCAGAGACCTCTGTTTTATCTGATGGCATAACCTTGGCGTCCACTTTTATCTGAACTGGTGAAATATTGTTTGATATTTTATGTTTTCTTCGTGACTAAGCAATATTCTAAAAATAATTTTATATTATCAAGATTCTGTGAAAATTCATATCATCAAACAGAAGATAAATTTTCAATTTGTGAAATATTTAAGCCTGGCCCTTTAAAAAGAAAATCTTTGTATCATCTGAATCACTATCTGGATTAGTACATAATATCTGTACACAGTGATTTTGTTGAAAAGTGTATGAAATTAGATTCTTATTTGATCTAGAAAAGAATAAGTGATTATTATTTTGCATGCAGTGTAGCAAATGTGTACAGATAATTTATTATTCAATGTGTACATATAATCGATATTCAGTGCGTACATATAATCGTTATT
>JAECUM010036314.1:0-24229 GCA_016617855.1 Megalonaias nervosa
CAGACAGACTATTTGTACTTTCCTTCAAATATATATAATTGATAAAATATTATGAATTTATCAATGAAGATTATAAATCTAGAATTATAATATTTCAAATATGTCTAATAGTATCCAAAACAGTGAATCTGTTGACGTTCCGTTTCATAATTATTACAGAAGTATACCCCTTCGTACAGTTATTGTACAAAGTTTTTCGAGATTGTAAAATTTTATCATATTAAATTTTAAAATTTAGAATTTTGAATATAGAGTTTATTTTTTTAATTTTGATAGATAAAAAGTTCAACAAAAAAAAACAAAAACAAAAAAAAAACAAGCACCATGATAAACAATTCAAAAGAAGATGGTGCGTTTTTAAATTACAAAATACTTTAGTATTAGATTTTTGTAACTTTTCTACAATGATGACTGAAATTATACATTTTCAGACCCATTGTTGTTGATTAGGAAAAATTAATTATGTATCAATAATGAAAGAGAAAAGATCAGGCTTTTGTGTCAAAAGGATGTTGCCCCTGATGAATTGTAATTACCAAAGGCATTGAATGAAAATACATGAACTTCAAAGCGAGGCGCAACACAACTAAACCAGGTATTGATCATGTTTCTGACATACCAAAACATAATAATACGGTGGTTTTGGTTTTAATATATATGTCATATAAATATTAACGTTGATATATTGTTTGTATCATTTATCATACAAATATGACTATAACATTTTCTGAAAAGAGAAAGGTAAGCTGCGTTCTATTGGTTACCGTTGAGAAGCACACATACACAAAAATATTGTAGGCTAAATTCTTTGAAACCAGTTCAGCCCAACCAAACTATTTAATGAAAAAATGTTTCCGACTCACACCAATAACAAGAGAATGACCAAATTCAAAATATTTATCGGTCAGATCCATACATAACAGTAGAGTTTAAACATATCAGGTAGATAGATCCAGACGGTGAATCCAATAAATTTATTTTAATACACGTTTCATTTCCGAATTAAAAATATCAATTACATTAAATGAAAAATCTTGTCAATTACTGAAGCCATCATTACAGTGCGTTGGGCATGAGATTACAAATATAGACCAATAAAACATTTACATCAAATATATTTATCTTGGATCGGCCGATTTATAAAAATGGTACAAACAGCTGCCTAGCTAGGCGCTCAGCAATAAAAGGTTAGTGTTAGGACTGACTGGCCTGGTGTCAGGAAATCGTGACTGGGTGGGACATCATGCTATATGTCATCGGCATGATACCCCAGTACTAGTCCGAGTTTCCTCTGACCCTTGCCACCTCATTTTTGATATTTGGACATTTATTTTGGGGTGTAGGGTCAGAGTCCACTCCCTATCGAAAAGTTGGAATTCGCCGACACCATTTGGTGTCGGCATAGGGTAGCCGCTTACTAGTCGGCCTAGAAACTTTAACGACATTTCATCGAGATATACCTGCATGAAATCGATAGGAATCTGATTTATTTTCTCAGAAATAGCGAGTGTAGCATTGGTTATATCTTTAATCCGCTGAGAGACGAGATGCAACTATAGCGTTGATGAAATTTGACCTGGAACTCGCCATTTGCATTCCGAGTCACATGACTACACAAATCGCGCGACCCACATGTCAATGACTTCAGCGTTCAAATAGTCACGTGGTGTCAGTAATTAACCATTTATAATGTTGCTGTAGGAAAACAAATCGAACATATAAATGAAAGTCACGTAATATTTATAGAAAAATAAAAGAACATAAACTTCTAAAAATATTTATTCTGGAAACAACGACCAGAAATATGTAAGTGTTGCAGCAGCTTTAAAAAAAAAAAAACACAAAGAAAAAAAACCAAACAAACAAAATAATAGATAACTACCAAGCGGAGAGCTCAGGTCATCGCGGTAGTCACGTGATATCAGCAAAATACATAGTTGACACGTGCTTAGTACTTGATGAATCTGGTTTTCTCCACCTTGTTGTTATACCGACAGGTTTCTAGTCGTTGTTCTCAGAATAAATATGTTGAGAATTAAGTGTGCATTATAGTTATGTACAAGTATTATGTGACTTTTAATTAATATTTTTTAATTCTATGTACAACAACTTTCGAAATGGTTATATTGTTGATATCACGTGACTATTGGACTTCTGATGTCATTGACATGTAAGTGGCGAGATTTGTGTAGTCATGTGACTCGGAATGCAAATGGCGAGTTCCAGGTCAAATTTCATCAACGCTACAGTTGCATCTCGTCTCTCAGCGGATTAAAGATATAACCAATGCTACACTCGCTATTTCTGAGAAAATAAATCAGATTCCTATCGATTTCATGCAGGTATATCTCGATGAAATGTCGTTAAAGTTTGCTAGACCGGCTAGTAAGCGGCTACCCTATGCCGACACCAAATGGTGTCGGCGAATTCCAACTTTTCGATAGGGAATGGACTCTGACCCTACACCCCAACATAAACGTCCAATATCAAAAATGAGGTGGCAAGGGTCAGAGGAAACTCGGACTACCCCAGTACTAGACACAATAAACTGTCACACTGCAGATATAGTAACGATATGACTGGACAATTTTTAAAGCTATGTGAAAAATCCAAATCACACACACACACACAAATACACACATATATCTTGGTGACTGTAGATACTTGCTCACTGTGTTTTTAAATGTATTTCTTTTCACAAGTTATTAAATAAATAACACGGTTTGTATTATAACGCATCCGAAGGTTGGTAGTACTGCTACTGAAATAAGTGTTTCCATTAACGAAAGAATAGTGCGAACATCTGGGTCTATTAGATTTAGTCGATGAACCATGACCTTTGAACATTTCACTACCTTAATTCATTTAGTCTTGAAATATACTAAATTGCGAAACATGATGTTGAAACCAATATACCATAAATTTTCATACTTAATAGACATATTTCTATTTCATCTTCGCTTTTATAAATTCTTATGCTTATGTGCATGTACATGCCCAAAGTTCTTCCATTCAGCTTTATTTCATCTCTGCGTTTATTATGGAATATGTATATACTTCAAAGGCTATGTAAGTAATAGTTACCTTTCCATTTTGTAATTGCATTTTTCCTTTTACTTCTGCCTCTATCATACTTTTCTTCATGTGATTATAAAACTTTCTAACACGTGTTTCCAAATATAAAATAGTGCCACCACTTCATATACAAATAATAATTTAACTTCAGCTACAACTTTGTTACCCCCTGCAAACTATGTCACGGAAGTAACGCATTCCGGGCAATTTAAGACGCCATTATAGATTTTCGCTTCGATTTGAAGTATGTTTTCCTTTAAATCTAGTATACATCAAACCTTTTAGGTAAATGATGGTGTGTACCAAAGAGAACAGATTATCGGCTATTCAGTTATCTTTGTTTGGGAATTGTTTGACGTGTAATTTCTTCAAACTCCTCAACCAATGATCGGTTGAGGTATTTGAAGTTATTACCAGCGCTTGGGACAAATATTTAACAGCCATAATACACTGAGAACCTGCTGACTTTGGCGCGCTTGGTACATTGTATGAAAACTCTTTAAAATACGCATTTATGAAGTAAATTACCTTGAATCGACAGTTCAGTCAATTATGGCGGCTCAAATTTCCCGTAATGCATAACTTCCAGGGACGTAGATTTTTGCGCTGCTTGCATCCTGTCTTGGTTCTTTTCTAAAGTACCAACCGTAATCTTGTACAAAATAACATTTAAGTGAGGTGGCAGGGGTAGTTTCTAAAATTGGCACCTGTCAAATTTTTTAACTTAAGGCTATGATGTGACTTTTCAGATAGTATTGTTTAATAATTAAAGATATGGATATATTTGTGAATTGGGTGTTTTGGACTTGTGTTGCTCTTGAAATTGATGTGAGGCATGTACACTTCCATGATTACTTCTCAGTATGTACACCGTGCAACACTAAATAGTCGCTAGCCATCGATAATAACATGTGCGTGGGTTCATGGCAAGTACGATGTCTCAAAAACTGCATGGATGACAACCTTTTGAACTGCATCGAGCTGATTAGTACAAGATGTTTTTCAGAATTATCACCTAGAAAAAGTACTCGTGTTTGCTTTATGAGCATCACTTGGTGTCAAAAAGACCTTCAGAGATGAAAAATGGAGTACAACGTTTGGACTGGGATGCATGCACTTCTTATTTTGCTATGAACTTCCATTGAACTCAGTGCAGTAAAGGATTATTCTCCTGCTTTATTTTAATATGGCTATAAAAAAAAATATGGACCTTTTTGACCTCATTTGTGTGTTTTATTTTTTGTGATTTTTATATTAGGCTGGTGGATGCAGCTCTAAATTTGTACATACAAACTGTCCCTTTCACCCTAAAGCATCAAATGTTCGACAACAAAGTTGTTGTTGTTGTTGTTGTTGTTGTAGGGTTTAACGCCATTTTTCAGTACAAGATGGGCTATACATGGCGGCCAGTATAATTGGTGGAGGAAGAACCCTGGAAAACCCCGGGAAGAACCACCGACCCACGAGAAGCTACTGGCAGGCTTTCTCACGTGCCCACGTTAGCCGAGCCTGAGACTCGAACTCACGCAGACAGAGGTGAGATCCGTAACGGTGAGCGTTTTAGACCACTCGGCCACTCGGGGCCCCCGACAACAAAGTGTTGGAGCGACTAACCATGACCTACGTGATTTACGGTACTAAAACAGCTTCCATAGCAAAACCTATGAATATATCATGGTATAACAAACTCAATAACTTTACATTTCCGAATAATCATGATCAAACATATATTTATCAGTATAGACTTGTCCTTGATGAGAGCTTCTGTGTGATGAAAACCATGTAAGCCAAGACATTTTTTTTATATATCTACATGTGCTTGAAACGTGTTTTCAATTCCGCACCAAGGAGCCAGATGCTACTTTTGTAGTAAAGTTAGAACCGTCTTTAAAATCTTTAATGCCTGGCAGTTTTATTCAAATAATTGACGATCCCTCCAAATTCCCCATAAGCAGCTTTCAAAGCTATAACAAGAAGTCTGTGGACTAATGATCACGTTTGCCTATTGAGAAAGGTGTAGCTGATGAAAGATGTCGGGTGTGATTAGTATTGGAGTAGCTATAGAAAATCTTAGTATTTTCTATATGTGATTAGTATTGGAGTAGCTATAGAAAATCTTAGTATTTTCTATACGTGATTAGTATTGGAGTAGCTATAGAAAATCTTAGTATTTTCTACACGTTTTACGTCTTTAGATAAGTTTAGTTTGTAAACAAAGGTTTATGTTGATAAACCAGACATTGTATTTTTTAAAGATTGCCAATCAATATTTAAAACCACAGACACATTGCAGATGTTTGCGACTTCATAGGCATAATGACCTTATCTATAATGTCACTGAGTACACTCATATGAAATAGGTGCATTTCACGTGGCGTTCTAACAAGTGCAACCCGTATCACGCATATATAGGATATGATAGTAAAGGATTTTCCAAATGAGCGTTCCGCTTTGAAAATTTCAAGCTGTGCCTATGTTGATATCGGATGTGAGAAACGAGAGTCTGTCTTCCCAAGTACGACACATATTTTGGGTCTATCTTTCCCGGGTTGACACATACTGTAGGTCTGTCTTACCGGGGACGACACAAATTTTGGGTGTATCTTTCCGTGAACGACACACATTTGGGGTGCATCTTTCCGTGTACGACACATATTTGGGGTGTATCTTTCCGTGGATGACACATTTTGGGTCTGTCTTGCCGGGAGAACACACAGTTTGGGTCTGACTTGCCTGAACGATACACATTTTCGGTCTGACTTGCCTGAACGATACACAGTTTAGGTCTGACTTGCCTGGACGATACACATTTTGGGTTTATTTTGCAGGGGACGATATGCATTTTGAGTCTATCTTGTTGGGGTCGACTCACATTTTGGGTCTTTCTTGCCGGGGACGACACACATTCTGGGTTTGTTCTGCCGGGGACGAAACACATTCTGTGTATGTCCTGCCAGGGACAACACACACTTTGGGTTTGTTATGCCGGTGAGGAGACACAATTTGGATTTGTTTTGCCGGAGATGACACCCATTTTGGGTCTCTCTTGCCGGGGATGACATACATTTTCCGTCTGTCTTGTCGGGGACGACACACATTTGGCACATTAAATCCATTCTTTCATTGAAACATTATGCAATAACGAATGAGTGATAACAACTGGTGTCAGATAAATAAATAAATAAATAAATAAGTTTTCAGTCTGTCTGCCACGTTGAACAGAAATAAATTAACGTAGCATACCTGCATGGCCCGAGGCATTTTATATATTTGGAGGCATGTACTTTTAACTGTATGGTTTTGCTGTCGTCAATGCACTCAGTCATACACTGTGCATATTTCAGGACGGTGGTTCTACCATTTCATCCTCGGAATAATGCTTGCCCAGCAATATAGACCAAGATATTCCGAAGCATGATGTCTTGGTTGATCTGACATTATGATGCTTCCTTGAAATCAGGGATATGCCGGCGTATTAGCTGGTGGCTAGTTTTGTTTATCTCTGTTGCAAGTTTATACAAGACCACAAGCCATCAGCAGTGTGGAAAAGATGTTGTTTTTCCTGTTATTGTTGGGTTTAACACCATGTTTCAGCACATGAGAAGCTATACATTGCCTCCCGTATATTTGGTTGAGGAAGAACACGGGAAAACCACGTGGACAAACCACCGACCTACTGGGACCTACTGACAAGCTTTCTCACATATATACGTTGGTTGTGTTTATACTCAGAGATTTTTTTAAGACACAGACCAAGAACAAGTGTAGGTATGTGAGAAAGCTTGCCAGTAGCTTCCCGTGGGTCGATGTTCTTACTTGAGCTTTTCAGCGTTCTTCCACCACCAGTTTATACTGGCCGCCATGCATATCGCGTGCTGAAAATGACGTTAATCCAGAAAAAACAAAAAGTGGCTTTAAATTCACTTGTTGACCCATCTGTGGGTTTGTATTATTTTTGACGCAATGTTTTTAACTGCTATAGTTTAAATTTTAAAAAATACCTTAAACTAGTGTACTTTAAACAAGAAAGTTTGTGTGACCACCTTGTCCACTAACATTTTGATTTAATTTCATTAAAAGTTTTTTCAAGACCCGGGTATAAACCAGTATTCGGTAGCATTCTTCTCGGAACACTGCAAAACTCTTAGATATTTCTCGATCAGTGTTGACAACATAAATGAAATTTGAGAGGCAGTGATCTTTGTTTGATATCAATCAGTTAAAACAGTAGTGTAAAGTTTGGTAATTAGCTAATGTCACAGTTCTGTGGATATATCAAAATTGCAGAAAACACTCACTCCGAATATCAAACAGAACGGCTACCAACCGTGAGAAATAGCTGAGCTTCAATAGAATGCAATTATCTAAGTTTCTTTGGGATGAAAAACATTGTATTGGAGGCATTGATAAATCTAGAAACCCCTGTCTTAGTTAAATTGTTAAGTAATCATCATGAAAAATATAGAATTTTACAACATGTATGCAAAATATATAGCCGATACCGGACGATTTCAATAACTTACTCGAATCGCCAATGCTGTCATTGTGCCCCCCTTCCCCCCCCCCCTTCAAGCATTTTTCATTTTTGTTTGTCACGGATGTCATGTTAATATATTGTAATAGTTTTATTATGTAAGGAGAGGGCTAATTTAAGTTGTTCAAGTTACTATTGTATCATATTGTGACAATGAAATATGTTTAAAGAGATCATCAGACGCATGCGAAAACAGAGGCTAGCGAGATTATCTGATTTTGTGCGAAAAGGAGACCTAAAGCAATGTAATCAGTTATGTTACGACATTTGCGAAGAAAATAAATGATCAATTTAATGTCGATACTTGTATTCAATGATCCATAATAATGTTATTTCTCACGTTAAAAATGCAATAAAAATGCGTCTATCTTGACAGTAAAAGCGCTCAGTGTCAATTTTTATGTTAACATCGAAAACGGACTCTATGCTATATGGGAAAAATGTTTGCAAATTCTCTCTGGTAAACCTTTTTTAAATCTTTTACATTTTCCAATTTAGAACACAAATTTGACTTCTACATTTATTGATCCCACTCAGTGCATTATCAAATTAGTTATAACATGTGGAAGTTGTTCTTTTGCTTTAATTAAAATCAATGAACTCTGCTTAGTAGATGTGTAAAATGTTCAAAACTTCCTCTAGCAAGAAGTTGTTTTATTTTGTAACGTTTTTTAAAATAAAAAATATCTGTCAGAATTTCTATATATGACCAAGATACACACTTCGTTCAAGGTATAACCGGATTTTGTTTAGTCCGGTAACACCTATCCTCTACGCATGTAATAGCTATCAAACGAATCTAGTTGGTAGATCTAAGTGTACCCTCCGCTGTGAAGTCTCTCGAACTCTTACGAGAAATACAGGGTTTCGGACCGGACTCGATCAGAATTTACTACCTTTCTGCATTAAAAGCTAGTCAATTTACATTGCTCATAGTTGTTATAATAAATGTCAAATGTAGTCATACAACACTGAGAAAAAATTGCGAACAATATTCAAAACGCCCAGGTAAAGGCAATTACATGCAATCTCCTAGTTGTATTTGGTTGCTTCGTAGGCTGACCCACGCATTTACATCAGGAAAGTGAGATCCTAGTTCCATTTTGTGGTGTTAAAGCCATACAATATCTATCTATCTATCTATCTATTTATCTATCGACAGATCTATCAGCTATAATCTGTATGTCTGTCAATCTGCAGTCTATCGTTTGTCTGCCCATTGGAATCGATATTTGTTATCTGGTTTGTTTCTTTTTCACTTTGATAAAAGTAATATTAAAAGTGAATTCGTCTTTCATTGTTTCCTCCGTTGGTATTTCTGCCGCTCCGTCTATGTGCTAGCCAGTCCTGATGTCTCTCCATCCAACCGTATTTACATGATATGTATCAAATGTTAATTACGCTATGTTACAAACTATGTATCCAATTTTAATTATACTATGTTACAGACTATGTATCAAATGCTAATTACTCTATGTTACGGACTATATATCAAATGTTAATTACGTTATGTTAAAGACTCTGTATCACAAGATAATTACGATAGGTTGCAGACTTGCTATATTACAGGGCTAGTGTCAAATGTTAATTACGCAATGTTACGGGTTATGTATCAAATATTAATCACGCTATGTTACAAGGTACCCAGGGACCGGTATTATACTGCCGTATACTTAGACCTTAGTGCTATTAAAAGTTAAACAAATCAAGTTCTTAAGACCAAAGTCATATTTGCTAAAATAACACTGGAAATAGTAAACCAGCTGCACCTTTCTTACTAAACAAATTTATATTTCTCCTGTTGTCAAGAGCTGAGCCCTGATTAGAACTGGGAACACGGTTGGAGTGACTTTCTTAATGTTTATTATCCTTCTCATAGATTGCCCGTGTGTAGGACAGTCACCCCATGCCCCCATGCTGGCTTTGAATGACGTACCGGAATAATGGGATTTGCATTAAAAATAATCATGGTGGGGACCTTTGTTACTTTCATGGTCTAGCTAATACATGGCTTAGTGGCCTAGTCTGACACGGTCGACTACATTTTGTATTCGTAAATCATCAGGTATACGTACTAAATGGCACCGTGTCGTGTACTGCTACTACTACCATTACTACTACTACTACTACTACTACTACTACTAATAATAATAATAATAAGAAGAAGAAGAAGAAGAAGAAGAAGAAGAAAAGTTTGTAATACAGGTAAGTTTCCTATGATGCATATCCATACATTATGCGTTATAAAAAGGTGTTTGAGTATGAAACAGAAAAAAAACTCACATCGTGTCCATTGGAAATATCAAACATGCAAGTGATCATTATTATATATTGTTTCTATCTGGGTGAGAAAACAAAATGTATATTACACAGTAATCACACAATACGGATTAAAGAGAACCCTAACGCCTGTATGGAGCAAACAGACATTTTGTGATATTGACCTATCTCAAACACGCGGCCTGGCCCGCAAAATGATTAGCGTCACAAGGTGCCATGAAAGATAACAAAGGTGGTGTGGCCCTTGGGCCATCGAGAATGCTCTCATGCAACCCTTAGGGTGATTTGAGTCTGAGACCCCTGATCTAGTGTCCATGCAGCAGGAGTTGATAGAACGGCTTCCCTAGTCTTTAAGGCTTTTAGAGTAAACATTGTTAAATTAGTAATCAGAATTTTTTTAGTATCATTTTTTGTATTAAAGACCTACATTTTTCTAAAGTTGGATTTCTTTATACAATGGTGGGGAAATATTTTCTTCGCAATTCTCCATATAGCAGACAAACAGTAATAAAATGGAACTCATTTTCGATGTTATCATTACAGATTTGGCACAGTCTTACTTCATAGGGAATATTTTCATATCTTCCTGTACTACCTGTGACTCGAAAGTTCCTCACTCTAAGCATAGTAATTATCTAACAAAAAGCGCTATCTAGATATCTTTGACAAGTGAATTCTATTCGCAATGACCTATAGAAACGCAGCCTTTCCGTCGAATTAATCTAATTTTGCAGCTTTTGCCTAAAGATAACTTCACATCTTTGACTGAACAAACTAAGGAATATTTTCATTATTTATGACCTAAGTACACCAAACTTTGCAAAGCCCATACAGAAATAGTAGCATTTTAACATTGTTAGCCCAACAATATCATAAGTCTGCCCGCCACCCCACCCCACCCCACCTCTTAGCTGTAAATTGTAGCATTCTTCAGGATATCTGTCTTTCTGGCATTGTTAGAACTCTTAGCCAACATTTCAGAACATGTTAATATCTTATACACTGCATACTGATTCTTCCTAATTCGTTATATACGAATGCATTTGGAGTAGACTTAGACGTACCAAGAATATATTTACAAAATGACAAATGGACTTTGTCAATCTCATAGGCTTTATAAAACCCACAAACGTTAGCCCCATAGTTAAGAATGGGAACTATCTTCAAGTCAAACAGACGAAGCAATCCAGTTACAGGTAATTTACCAAATTTTCAAAGACTTTGCTTCAAAATTCAAAATAATAATAATAATAATAATAATAATAATAATGCCTCCGTCATCATAGCTACAAGTTACTATAGTAAGAATATGATACACTCCCCAACAATATTTACTTATTTTCTTCTTTATTTGGAAGTCCACCTTTCCTGTATACAAATAAGAAACAGTTTTTCCATTCGTGCTGGGAAATATTAGTCATTGTGACGCAATAGCCATACTGGTCAAAACAACACCGCAAGCCTAACTATTACGCTAATACATATTGATACTGCTAAAGTTATGATAATTTTACTTCCCAGACGTAATACGGGAGAGAATGATAATAGTTGGGCCGTCGCCCGTGGCGATATAGCAGTTAGGTCATTCGTTAAGGTATAGATATATGTATGTAACAAACTGAAGACAACTGTAATTTAAAGGTGTAATCCATCTGTGGTTTAAAAAAGTGTATGATAGATGGGGTTCAATAATGACAAAAAGGCGTAGTTTTTTCATATTTAATTGATGTCATCCAATAATATTTATTATTCAAGGAAAGATTGTATTCTTAATGTCATTTTCCTAACAATATTCCATATTGCAAGAGTGAATTCTGCTTAAATTTCGGATATTTGTTTTAAAGGTAAGTTGACTCGAAATCTCTTAGCCTAAAATTTCTAAGTTATTATCATCAGTAATCACTGAAGAAAATAACCGAAAATTTTTATTTTCTACTTCCTTTCCCTGTGAAAATTGTTATAACAAATCCATTGATGAAATGTTCGATAAAAAAATATGCCAATCTCCAAAGAAAAGGAAAACAAATCTTTAGCTGGTTTAATTTTTTTCAAAAATTATTTCGTATAAAACTGTAAAGTTCAGTTGTTTCTTTCACATCTGCAAGGAGACAGTCGGACATTAATTTAGACACCACGTAAGTATATCTACAAAACGCATGCAAATAGGGAAGGTGACTGACAAATAGGATAAAAGGACATGGAGACAGACGGACGGACCCATAGACAGAAATGTAAACATAAATAGTATGTTAACCAGATTACACGAATAACTTACATATAACAGGACTGCTATTAATGCTTACCTCTTAATTATCTTACCTCCCACCCCTATCCTTTTATGTGCACTTATGAAAGAAAGACAGTTGTAGTTTGTTAAGGGGCAACACAATGAATACCTTATTCAAGGTCGTTGGAACAGTGATGACTGAAATGCCCATGACCGGCCCCACTTTCGTTGTAAATTAAAAACATGACCGCCCCCACTTTCATTGTAAATTATAAACATGACCAGCCCCACTTTCGTTGTAAATTATCGACATGACCGGTCCCACATTAGTTGTAAATTATAAATGCATAGGTAGTTACGCATAGTACAACGTACTCCTATTATCAAGGCGGCCACTCTTCTTCCAAATTAATTCCCAAGCCATAAATTGACACTTGATTTCAGTTTATTCGTACTTATAGGAGCTGTCATAGACACTACATGAGAGCTAAAAATAGCGTCTTTTCTATATATTACCACTGTGTGACGTTGTACTATCGCTAATGATTCCTTCTCATTTACCGCGTTACCCTCCACACCAGTGGTTTCCAACCTGTGGGCTGCGGAGTTATTACAGTACGTATATTGCCATGTGGGGGATCCGCGAAATGTTTTGAAGTTAAGTAGTGTCCTCATACTGGAAAAGGCTGGCAACCACTGATCGAAGCTATTAATATTCGCTATGACTCAGGGTTAAGAAATGTCAGACAACATTCGCTGTCTTTGTCATCTCTAATACTTGCCACTTACACAAAAACCTTGCGTCGTTGGTAAAATTCCACCTTTCATTTACACGCATGCTTGTATAATTAAAGCTGTAAATCTTTCTACTATTACATTGTTTTATGAATAGGTGCAGAATAACTGTATTGCTTCCAGACAGTGAATAATATTACTAAATAAAAGATTTAGAATATCTTTGAAGGTTTGTCCAGGGATTTAAGACAACACTGGTCCACAAAAATTATCAATACAAGGTAATCAGAAACCTTTTAAACAGTTCGAAATAAATTTATAACTTTTAACATTATTTTTTTTTCAAGTAATACGTATAGTTATTCCTTAAACTTATAAAGCTTCGTGTTGCACTACATTACATAATCACAGCAACCAACAAAACATAAATCTCACCACCCATGCTACTCGTCAGCATTATGTATATAGTAAATAACGCGCAGGAAATGTAGAGCGTCAGTTTATTAATCCAGTTTGATTTAGGTGGCTTGCGAGTTGGAAATTTGAAAGATTCACTCGCAATGCTTTCGTATTATTGGAATCTTCTTCTGAATGAGGTCAATGCTTTACCAGCCATAATGTCTCTTATATGGTCAATGCTTTACCAGCCATAATGTCTCTTATATGGTCAATGCCTTTACCAGCCATAATGTCTCTTATATGGTCAATGCTTTACCAGCCATGATGTCTCTTATATGGTCAATGCTTTACCAGCCATAATGTCTCTTATATATGTGATGTTGAGTCCTTTAAAACGAATCCTTTTCAGATTTTCGCCGTATATACCTGTTGATGTTCAATTTGGTATGTGTAGAAAGTTATGATCAGCAAAAATGACATCAAAATATAAGAACACCGTACTTAATGTAAATTTATTTTATTAATTTTTTTTGCATTAAATTTTGTGAAATAATTATTCTATGGCAGGTATTTTGATGATACGTTTATGGGTTTTCTAACCGTGACACAGCAATTTTAATTTAATAGGAAACAGGATAAAAAATACATGATATTTTAAAATTACGGCTGAACCGTGTGACCGAAGAGGTTTTCCCTTCCCGTCATAATCCTATATAATTCCAGGTCAATGTTCAATGTAACCAACTCGTTTGTGGTTAAGGAAATGAGATACATCAGGGATGCAATGCAACTTCATTCTCTTTCTAGCTAAATGTAATTTTTTGTGAAAGATTATAGAAAAGGGATGTCCTCATAATTTATCACCGATAATCTTTCCTTAACCTCATGAAATTACAAAATATAATCAAGTAGAAAATTCTAACATCTTTAACATTAGAAAAATACAGGACGGAAATAATACTATTTGATCTAATACGGAACAATTACTTTTGCTCGCAATAATTAGCTGAAACTTTGTGTGGCCATGATACATGAATTTAAAAACAAAACGCCTAAAGGTAGACATATTATACTTTTAGATCATTTCCTATTTAACGGTGGTTACTTCACAACACATAAGTCTCCATAAGAGCTATGTAAAATTGCACCTAGCCCCCTTACAAGTCATCTCGCTCGCACAACAACCTCTCCTGTCCAGCACGAGTCTGATGGTCCTTTCTTTTCATGTCATCTACATGTACACATTTGACCTCTTCCAGCAGCAATCCCATTACCGAGCCAAAATGTTTCCAACCCATGGGTATTGATGCTTAAGATAATTAGCACTGTAATTAATCCTTCATCTTGGAGATGAAATTTTTAACAATATAAATATTGAGGAATACAGTGTATCCTTGCTCGATTCGCAGTCAGTTATTTCAGCCATCAACCTTTCCAGCTGGAGCACTTTCCTCCGACCATCCAAACCCCACCCACCTAAGATTTTTTTGACTCGTCTGTTAGTGGATGTTTATTTCAAATTCGACACAAATACAAAGCACCCGCCTTGGATGCGGGAGGTTAAGAGTTCGAACCTCAGTCAATTCATCCGAAAGAGTTATTTTAAAAAATGGTACTAGCAGCTGATTTGCTTGGCGCTCAACATTTTGAGGTTAGTGTTAGGTCTGGTAGGTCTGGTGTCATAATAATGTGACTGGGTGAGACATGATGACACATGTCTGCGGCATGATGCCCCAGTGCTAGACATCACTATAAACTGTCACACTGCAGACATCGTAACGATATGATTCAAATTGTTAAAGCTACGTTAAAAATCCAACACACACACACACACACACACACACACACACACACACAGACACTATATATATATATATATATATATATATATATATATATATATATATATATATATATATATATAGAGAGAGAGAGAGAGAGAGAGAGAGAGAGAGAGAGAGAGTATCATATAATATTAACAGTATGGCATTTTCTTTTTTGTTCAGAATTTCTTTTTAAAAGGAATTCCATAAATGTTTTACTGCATGTGTGTAAGATGTTTTCCGATACTGCGAAACCAATTTAAGTTTTTGTGACACAAAAATATAATCAACATAGAAATATTTTCGAATTAATGCTGTATCCGATCCCATCATGTTCCTACTTAATCCCAGATCAGCGTTCTGTCGAAGTGACGTATATCAAGGTAAGAAACAGCAGGGAAGCTATGTGTTTTCATTCTCCTCTCGTACATTGAAATTCACATTGTACTTGTGAAAGATCGTATAAACGTGGCGCCCTCCTAATTTATATCTATGTTCATATTACACGTTGACCTTCCTTGAACTCCAGCTATTACAAAAGAAAAACAAGCTGGAATAATTACGATACTAGTATATATAAATATAAAGACACAGAATCAAACAGAAACTATTCAACTGAATTTGGTAAACGTTCTGCCTGCCAACAAAAGGCTGAAAATGGACAGGTCTTATGTTCTTATATCATTAAAAAGTTTGACCAGTAGCTGCTTGGCGATGCTGAAGTCTGTGAAACATGCCATTTTTCCCCAACAATTAAATGGGATAAAACCATTAATAAAATCCCTTCAGAGTTTTTGTTCCAACTGAAATTTCGGTATTTGAGGAAAAGTAAATGTGGCATACTTACACATATTGTGCATATTAAACGTACGATACCTGAGTCCCGCTGAATGTAGGAATAATTGCTAAATCGAAAATATTGCTTGTTTCTTTTCAATGGTTTTAAACTGCGAAAGCAGTTCGTGAATAAATATATGATACGTCATAAGTTGACAACGATTCACTGAATTGAAATCGCTATTGAAACATTTTATCGAGTTAAAAAAAAAACAACAACTTCCTTTCGATATGTCATGCTTACGTAATTACTTGATGCTAATAGCTAAATAAATCCACATAAAACAACTTCCTTTCGATATGTCATGCTTACGTAATTACTTGATGCTAATAGCTAAATAAATCCACATAATCGTCATTGATTGTTTCTCTGTATATATCGACATATGTATATATCGACATAATCGTGACTGATTGTTTAAATGTATATATCGACATAATCTTCCTTGATTGTTTCTATGAAAATTCAACAGATTGAGGTAATGGCGCTATCACATTGGATATTATTTGAGGTCAAATTCATGTCTCCAATTTTTAGCCAGAATGTAATCAACTATTATATAGCTCACCTCTGTGATGCTTTCACTAGTCTGCATTTGCCACCGTAAAAAATTAATTATCATGTCTTACAATAGTCTGCAATAGGCACCGTAAACATTATCATATCTTTTTGTAGTCTGCAGTAGTCACTATAAAAGTTAATTACCATGTCTTTCAGTAGTCTGCAGTAACCACCGTAGACATTAATTATAAAGTTCTTTTAGTAGTCTGCAGTAGCCACTGTAAACATTACTTATAATGGCTTTCAGCCATCTCCAATAGCAACTGTAAAAAAATAATTATGTCTTTTAGTAATCTGCAGTAGCCACTGTAAACATTAATTATCATGTTCTTCAGTAGTCTCCAGTAGTCACAGTAAGCACTGAGTAAAATGTCTTTCAGGAGTCTTCAGTAGCCACTGTAAACATTAATTATCATGTTCTTCAGTAGTCTACAGTAATCACAGTAAGCACTGAGTAACATGTCTTTCAGGAGTCTTCAGTAGCCACTGTAAACATTAATTATCATGTTCTTCAGTAGTCTCCAGTAGTCACAGTAAGCATTGAGTAACATGTCTTTCAAGAGTCTTCAGTAGCCACTGTAAACATTAATTGTCATGTTCTTCAGTAGTCTCCAGTAGCCACAGTAAGCACTGAGTAACATGTCTTTCAGGAGTCTTCAGTAGCCACTGTAAACATTAATTATCATGTTCTTCAGTAGTCTCCAGTAGCCACTGTTAACATTAATTATCATGTATTTTACTAGTATGCAGAAGCCACTGTTAACATTAATTATCATGTGTTTTACTAGTATTCAGAAGCCACTGTTAACATTAATTATCATGTATTTTACTAGTATTCAGAAGCCACTGTTAACATTAATTATCATGTATTTTACTAGTATTCAGAAGCCACTGTTAACATTAATTATCATGTATTTTGCTAGTATGCAGAAGCTGTTAACATTAATTATCATGTATTTTGCTAGTATGCAGAAGCTGTTAACATTAATTATCATGTATTTTGCTAGTATGCAGAAGCTGTTAACATTAATTATCATGTATTTTGCTAGTATGCAGAAGCTGTTTAATTATCGTGTCTTTCAGTAGTCTCCATCCATTAGCCACTGTTAACAATAATTTTCATGTAGACAATAAATTCAGGCTAATGTGATTGACAACTAAGTATGACAAAAGAAGAAAAACAACAGGAAAAAAACCCTGATATTCAATGACATTCTTTCATGGATTGTTAAAACTCGGAGCTTAATTTTGTTTCTCTTTTCTTGTTTTGAAAATCATTGTTCTTACAATATCCTTTAGAAGCTATCATCATTGCTGTTGCTAGAAGCCTGATTGGACTGGGTGAAAATCAAAGGCTTATGTTATTATTTGATTGACGACCAGTATAACCAATAATAGAAGCACATTTTTGCATGAATAATTACCTTGATTAGCCACTACTAGGCAGCGGATACCTCGCACGAAAATCATGCAACCCACTCATCTAATTCTTGTACTCGTCGACATATACAATACACAGTTAACTTTTCAAGAGCATCCTCTCACAATGTCCAATGTATAGTCATTAATGAACATACTTTAGAAAAGGCATATTTATTCCCACTTCTAAATGCGGTGGTCGATAGGGTCCTCTGCGTAGGCTACTATGTATATAACGTGGACAGTTTCTGTGTGGTTATGTATAAACGCATAAACTTGACTGAATTAATAAGGATAAAATTTACGCCACGATGACGTTGTTTGGTTGTAAGAGTATAGTACTAACAGAAATGCATCCAATTATCAAGGTTCATTATTCTAATATAATTAGCACCCAATATATCAACTCTAAACACAACATTTAAATAAAGTCGATTAAGCATGAAATATATGGCACGGAAACCTCATTTTATGCAAAAGATTTAGTGCTTATCAGGATGTATTCCCTCGCCGAGTTTCATGCTTCTATGTAGGAAAGTATGCATGCAAAAAGAGTCACAAGATCACGTGCTAAACAAAATATCGGTAATGCTGTGGTTCTTTTGTAGAAGGAGTGTTGTACCAACGGAGATCATAACATTATCAATTTCACTGTTTTATGATGAACTGTGTCTGAGAAAAGAATATAAAAAAAATGTAACTCAAATCAGTGAAGCGTAAACTGTAGGAGATAATGACCTACATCTGCAATCAGGATTGGAGCTCATTTATCAATGTTCTAAATGTATAAATACTGAAAAAATAATAAAGCAGTCCGGATTGGAAGAAGAACAGGAAATAAAATTAAATATTGCTCAGAATACCGTTTAGACTGGGATTCCTCTCTTTTATTTACCTTGGCATAAGATTTTAGACAGAGCCAAACAATATGGGTAAATTAAAATCTGATAACAAAATCAGGAAAATTAACAATTTGCTTCTGCAATGGATAAAAAATCGCTATCCCCTTTTAGTAAAGTTACGGTTAATACAAGTTTGGCATTATCAAAACTTGCTTACTAATGAGGTTTACCAAATCTCCCTCATAGTGTACTCCAGGAACTAGTATCTCTATTCATGAATTTTTTTATTTATTTTTTTATTTTTTTTTGGGGGGGGGGAATGGGGCAAGAGACAAGTTTACGAGAAATATAATTATTAAAGATGGGGGGGGGGGGGCTTAAAATGGTTACTGTTAATACGTTTGAAGATGGATTCTACTATGATAGCCTTGACCAGAACAATGGTTACTCTTGAGCCCAAAGGGACAATCATTTTCTTTTGCACTTCTCCAAAACATGGAAATATATATCCTATTTGAAATAAATTTTCTTAAAAGAGTTAAATTCATGTATGAGTTTTGGATAGATATATTTTCAGCTTGCGTAAAATTGTACAAGATGTTTACTGTTGAAAACAAAGAATTCCTTCAAACACAAATACAGGATGAATCCTAAGATCATTATTGGAAATTCTACTGTAATGTACAACTGGATTGAAAACGGAGTTTTCTATATAAACGACTTAGTAAATGAAGATGGTTCGTGGGTCAGTCTTGACAAGATTCGCAATAATTTTGGATTAAATCTAAACTATCCTTGAATTTCAGTGACTTTTGGGTGCCATAAAAATCTACAGAAGTTAATTTTGATGTATCGGTTGTAATATACAGTATCCATATATGCATCCCTCTATTATACGTATAGTAGCGGATAAAAGTGTCTGTACAAGAATTTACAAAACGTTCATTTCCAATAATCATGAACCAGCCTCAGCTGCAAAATGGAACATAGAATTCAACAGTTTAAATTACGAATGAATGGAATATGTTTTTACTGTTGCCTCACAAGATAGCCAGAAGTCCTAAACTTAAGTGGCATCAAACTAAGGTTTTACACATACGTTTGGCAACAAATAATTCTTTTAATAATTGGAACAAAAATCAAGTAAATTGTGCTCTCTTTACAAACTCTCTATAGAGATTTTATCAAAACTCTTATGGAAGTGTCCAAAAACTGTATCAGTCTTGACCTGGCTGACATAGTGGATAAAGAGTGAAGCCAATCATATCTGTACATTGTATGTATCAAAGAAAACATGTCTGCTTGGAATAACAGGTGCAAAATATCTGATGATGTGATTAACTTATTTATATTACACTTGACGTTCTAGATTTATAACTGCATAATTATTAACGAATTACACTTTCTGTCAGAACAGAATTCTGTACACAAGCTGTGCATGCTGAGATTTCGATACATCAGTTCTTTTTAAACTAAATATTAATGGAATCGCTATTTGCCATTCCATTCATAGCAAAGTAGGTGTCGATACACATGGTTGCAGCAAATGGTTCAATATACGTATTTATACGCAATGGTGCATCCATGGGTCAGCTCACCGCACTGATCCCTAGCCTCCCAGGTTGGCCCAGCAATACCTGGTGCAGCGAGGTTGCGCCCTAATAATGAATAGGTTTATATATATCATTTGAAAACCTCTATATTTATAGGTACATGCAAGTTTTCCAATCTCGCGTGTATGCATGTTTATTGGTGTGTGGGTATGGGTATTTATTTGTATGGGCATATATGTATGTATGTATGTATGTATGTATGTATGTATGTATGTATGTATGTATCCTTGTACAGATTTATGCATAAGTATACCTTTGCGCACACAGATGAAAGAATGGATGACAAAAATCTTTGAAATTTGTCCTCTCTCTCTCTCTCTCTCTCGATCGATCGATCGAAAACCTTTAAGTTATATTAGCTATAGTGTCATCAGGTGTCTAGATGCACTATTATGAATATTTCATCTTTATATTTTCTCATGAATTGTTAAAGGTGGGTCCAAGTCCCCCAACATTGGCACTGTAATGTGTCAAGGAAAATTAAAAAAAAAAAAACAATGTCACTGAAGCGTGAAATAGGGGCCATAATGATCAACTTTAATTTAAAAGTAGTGTACATCTATGTGCAAAACTAACCCCATCCCCAGGGAATAACTGCTATGAAACACTTTCAGAACTGTTGCCAAGATTTAGGATGCAAGAATGATTGAGATTCGGTGAGAACATATATATATATATATATATATATATATATATATATATAGAGAGAGAGAGAGAGAGAGAGAGAGAGAGAGAGAGAGAGAGAGAGAGATGCTATTACATGCGCAGATGCCAACTTCAAGGGTAGCACAATAGCTCTCTGCTTTGGGCACCGGATGGTCAGTGGCCTAAGGCTCTCGCCTTGACAGGTCACACATCTCATCTCTGTCCTTGTGAGCCGGAGTCAAGGCGACCAACATGGGTATGTGAGAAAGCTTGTTAACGGCTTGCCGTTTGTCACCTGTTCCTCTCGTAGATCTTCCCGAGGTCTTCCTGCACTAAATATGCTAGACGCCATGTAGCCTGTCATGTGCTGAAAAATGTTGTTTAACCCAACAAAAACTCAATAAAAATTTCCTATACTTTGCAGATGCAAGCTAAATGGAGTACATCCACACCATTAGTTTTAGATTATGATGTGTGATCGTATAACGCCATCTCAGGCACTTCTGTACTTCACGATAAATATAAATTTACACACGCCCATACATACTGTTTGTTTGCTGTTCATTATATCTATGGTACCGTATACCGCCCTCTTTTCTATTGACATCATCACTGGTGACAAGCCCATTCCGGAGATCCCCATTGATTAGGTGGTATATAAGTTGGACACACCAAATTAAAATTCATAAACTGTTTCACAGCATAGCAGGTAACACTTTTACTTCAGAAGTAACTGATTATGAAATAGTGTTCCAAGTTAGTATTTATTTAGTCAGTTAGTTGATTAGTAAGTCAGGTAGGTAAGTAGCAATTATTAATAATATTTCTCTACTGTTGTCAAGAAAGCATTCTTCTGCTGTAGATTAAATACTGACAGAACTTATTAACAAATCGTACGTATAAGGAGAAGAAAAATGTAAACCATTAGGTCAGGATGTAATTACACGAATAGTTAATATCAAAAAACTTTCCGGATCCTAATAGTAATCGACCTAACTTTCCCCAGTGCGTATAAGTTATAAATCCTGTCCAAATCGTTAGCAATTATTTATTATGTAAGGAACAGCATCCGCCAACTTCTTGCGAGTATCATGCTGGCTGTTTTTCGTTCGCTATTTTTTCTTCTTCTTAACTTTTCGTTGATGGTGAATCTGAAAGCACATATTGACGAGAAGAAAACTTACTTGAAAAAAAAAACAAATTGATCTCTCAATGATTGACATTTCCCTTTCTAAAAGTAGTATTAATAATGCTCCACCCCATAAAACAAATTACGATAAGAAACTACCAGTCATTGCTGCATTCACTTCTTGTCTGCTGGCTACAGGAGATGTTATTTAAATAGTATTTGTTATTTAGATACTTTTTCATGTTGATGAGTTTTTAAGCTTCGTAGGGAGCTGTGGCGGCTAAGTCGTTAGCGTGCCCGACTCACGACCAGTCCTTGGGCAGGCCGCTTTATTCCAATTGCCTATGCACTAAATAACCTATTGTGTTGCTGTGCTGTTAAGCATCATACCAAACCATACGAAATACATTTTCATAATTTTTGTTTAAAAAAATTATGGCACTTTTGGGGGATTTTATGAAGCGGGAATTGGAGTTACCTTTTTATCGTTCACCGATCTTATGTTTCTGCATGGAGTGGAAATGATTGTAAGGAATATCGTATTGATGTAAAGTATTTACGCTTAAGTGTTTTTAGAGAATAATAATTTCAACTGCAAGTGGAAGACATTATTTGGATTTTCATATAGCGCACATAAAGGCTATGACAAATTTGAGATGGAATACTTCTTGAAAATTTGCATAAATATATCTTCTCATGTATAAAGGAACAAATCTTTGAATTGCTTCATCTATCATACTGTATGGCATAACAAATTTGCATACATTAGGCATAGCTGACATAAGTTTTATAATTTCCTCCCAGATACGTCTTTTGTATCGTAGAAAATAATACATATTCTTTCTTTACAGGGTAAACTATAATTTTTAAAGTCTGAATATTTCGAAAGGAAAGGAATCGTCGTTGAATCTTTCAGTAACACTCCAGTCCGTGTCAAAATGGCAAACGTCACGACTGGAAGAGTGATGTCAAATGAAACAGGGTCAATAATTAATTCGTTCACTGGCAACACGACACAAGTTTCTAGAGAAATGACAAATGGTGGTGAAACAAGTCTTGCACCAACAACACTAGCCGGTATAACATTGCCGCAGGAAGAGTTGGGAACAGCCGAGAAAGTGGTTATCGGAGCAGCTGGCTTAGTTGGGGCCTTGGCAGTATTAGCCGTGGTGCTTCGAATATTAATGCCGGCTGTGAGAAAGAAGATAAGATCTTCCAAGGGAAAGGAAAACAAAACAAGGTTAGTCCTTCCATCTTTCTTTCTTTATCATTCGTTTCTTCTTAGTTTCTTTTATTTATAATCATATTTATCCATCACTTTTTCATCGTCGCCATTATCAACACATCATCGTTTTCATCATCTTCTTTTTCTCCTGTCTTCTTCTTCGTCTTGTTCCATAATCAACATTTAAACTACCACTAATATTTTAGTCTTTAGTATCACAATTAGTAGATTTAGTAATAGCAGTAGTCATGAATCGTGTTGACTATATGTGTTAGTTTACATAACTTCTTTTCCGGTCAATAAAACGGACATCTAATTAACATAAACGACATGAAATTGAGAAAAGTTTCAAATAAATATATTAGGCTTATATTTCGTTTTATACAACGTACTGTTTACTTTTCATGGCCCTCCACCATTACCATCGGTAAACCAATGTTGAGACCAAGTGTAAGCTACTTCATCCTATTCAATCTGATTTACATGTATGCCTCATATAAATCCTTTCTTATTCAGTGGTCTTTCCTCTTACGAGAACCTGGGAATGGATACATCGTCACAATCCAGTGGCAGTACGGGAAGCGGCCAAGAATGGTTGGAAATCTCTAGCAATGAAACACATACCACTTACTATGAGCAGGATATGATGGCCCCCAAGATGGCGTCATTGGCTTCAGTGGCTTCTTTCGGCAATGTGAAGGGATCGACGCTTTCTCTGCCCATAGCTCTTCCTCGTTATAGGTGAATAGACAAGCTCATACTTTAAACTAAATTGTAACATTTTATATGAAGAAAGGCACCTGAATGTTTAATTCTTGTCAGCTAAAGTTAAATTCTCACTCATCGAAATACAAGCATATGTGAACAGTTTTATAGGCAATTTT
>JAECUM010036316.1:0-14836 GCA_016617855.1 Megalonaias nervosa
ATTATAAGGTGATCCGAGCACCAGGATCATCAGGGCCTGCCACACAAGTGGCAACGTAAATCAACATAGGAACTACAGTATGACCCAAAATAGAAGCATATAAGGTGGTCAAAGCCCAATGACGATCAGGCCCCGCCACACAAGGTGGCAATTAATCAATTTACGTAATAACACGGTCCCAAAACACGTCTAACCAACCCAAGACCGATAGGCCCTACTAAAGTCAAGTATGCTACCTAGGACCCCAACTTAATAACGTATATAAGGTGGTCTAAGTCCAGGACCATCAGGGTAAGTCACACAATGTGGCAAATACCAAATAAATAACATACTAATGACTGTCGTCGGAGGTACCTCTTTTACTCTAATATAAGTAAAAAAAAAACAGCACAGAGAGGTCTAAAAACAAAAATGTTCAAACCATTTCGGCAGTAATTATATATTCAAAATTCGTGCAAAGACGCAAAATTTAGACCAGATCCCTGGAGACCACAAGCACCTGCCGGTGGATTCGCACCTGTCTGCCAGCCTGCATCCTCCCCCGCCCCGACCGGACACCACAAATTATCAGCGTGCAATGCACGCATAAATATACCTAACAAAACATGAGTGTGTGCCTCAAATCCCACTCACTGATTGGCAAATAACGAACTAAAACAAGAGTGCGTGATGGGTCTAATCCCACTCTAAACAAGCTTAACATTCAGGTAGCATGGAACATGCTGTTTCGCTACCTAACGGCTAAATTAACAGCACTCATTGAGTGCATAAAAGCCTGGGGGATGTGGCTCTAATTCCTTCCCCTAGGAAATATTTACCATCCTGCTGTGCAGGAATAAACCAGTGGTACGTGTACAACTGTACGAACACCACTTTAATTTAACATCATCATCATCAAGAAACACATGACTCATCACCCGCCCACTGGACGAAGATGACGTGTCCGTTTTTGTGGTCACGTGGGATTTCCGTAACAGTTCGTGACCTACAAGTTTCAATTAAAGCGGGCCCCGTGAAAAATTCATTTTCTCTCGTTTATTTATCAATTATCTAACTGAATCTTCACAAACTCTAGATTTTTGTGAATTATTTCAGCTTATAAGTTGATACATTTCATTATTTTCATGATCTTTAAAATTCATAAAATTACAGACACTTTGCACTATAGTGCCCTTAAAAATATAATGTTAGTTAATATTAGGTTCAAAACGCTTTTCCATAAGGTCCTAATTTTTAATAAAGCCCAGCAACCAAAAGTAGTTAGTGGGGATAGTATACGGAAAATGGGAAAATACATTACAGACCCCCCCCCCTGACTGTATAGGGACACGATTTATAGGGACAAATGGCACACCCTGGGATAGTATAGGGACAATGGGAATTTTGTATAGCGACAATAGGAATGGAACAGGTAGGGTGACGACACGGTACTGGACACTTGCAACAATGTTGCAAGTGGCTGACCTGAATACCCGCAGCTATTCTAGGGAGGGACAAATACAATAGAGAGACAGACATAATAGAACATTACAAATTTTTTTTTAGGCAAAGTGAGAATAAATATCTTTTCGAGGCATAGGAAGTGGCCCTGAAATGGGCCTTTGGGTTCTTTTTCTTCTATTTTCTCCAATTCTACCACCAGTTTCTTAATTTTTCCAATTATTCCTTTCTTCTTCTTGTTCTTTTCTTCTTCAGCTATCCAGTCTGGATGTCCTATTGCTCTAAACTTTTCCTGTACCTTCATCCAGTTTTGATTTAGTCTTTCAAACTCTTCTTTTCTCTTTCTGTTTTCTTTCTCCTTTCTCTCTTTTGTCCAATGTCTTTTATTTTCTTTACCTCTTCTTCCATTACGTTTTTCATCTTGTCTTCTGCTTTTTTGAGTTGTTGCAATCCCCACAAGACAAAAGACCACTCAGTAAAATTTGCTTGGTCTTCTAAAAAACACCTCACTTTGTTTACATTATCAAGTGCTTCCTATAATGTCCCCACTCTTACATACTTTGGCTTTATAAATTCACTTATTTTTTCCACCTCCTCTTCTATCATTCCTGCCACCTAATCCCTGGCTACTTTCAGGCTATTGATTTGACTGGTCACAAAGTCTTGGCTGTCTGGATAGCTCCGTTCTTTTTCAAGCCTTTCCTCCACGTAGGCTGCATCCATCACCCAAAAATAACTGTGTCTTAACTGGTTAAACAATTCCATCTTGTGTTGACTAGTCAACGCGGGTAGCCAGACTGACGAGCGTTCCGCGTTATGTACGCGTGAACGAAAACATCCCCTACACTCACTTCACATATTATCTACTATCCACACAAACGTACGCGAATGCATAAAACATACCATATTTACTATCCACACAAACGAAGGCAAACGCATAAAACACACCTATATCTACTATCCACACAAACGGATGCGAACGCACACAAACACCCATATCTACTATCCACACAAACGTACGAGAACGCATAAAACATACATATATACTATCCACACAAACGAATGAAGAAATGAAAAAACACACACTCACACACACACACACACAACAGTAAAGGAGTGAGTGTTTTTGGTCCCACTACTCTACATTCACACGAAATGGCAACTTGAATAGTTTTTCTTTTCTAGAGATCTGGTTAGCCCTGAGAAGGGCTGTTTTTCTTAGAACTCCAATTGCACCTGGCTAATGGTGGCACCTACCAGGTCGGGCCCCACAGACGCAACGGCGGCTCCAGTCCTGCTCCCAATTGATGCGTGTGGTTGGGAGCGCAGAGGGAGCTTGACTGGCTTCATTATTCCAGTCTTCAGTCTGAGTGATAGTGAACACTTGTTCCCTCCTTCCTCTATTCCACACCCTGGGATGATGTTGCTGAAGCTGCGGCTCCCACTCTTGCCGCTGTCTCTCCAACTCCACCAAGGCCTCCTCCTCCCAATTTTCAATTTGAGGGACAGCGGTGTTGGTAGTGGTTGTGGAGGCGTCCTCACCTCAGGTTTGACCTCACAGACATGTCTTCGCATAAGGTGAGTCAGGATACCTCTCTTCTTTTCTTCTTCTTCTTCCGTCTCTTTTTTTTTTTCCTCCTCTTCTTTTAACCTGGCTTCCTCCTGTACCACCTCCATAGCCAACTCATCTTGAAGGCGACTGGAATGCTCCAGGTGCATCTGGAGTTCCAACAGATTTGTAGTCTGTTCGTCTTCTTTTAAGTTGATTAGTCAACAATGGTAGCCAGAATGACGAGTGCTCTGCTTTATATTCCTGGAGCACGAACGTGAAGGAAAACATCCCTTTCACCAAAACTTACCATAACCAAAAACAAAACATCAAACGCGCGGACCTAAAAGAAACACTCACGTTGACTTTTTTACTTACAAACACAGACATCCACGATTCGACAAGACAGAGAAACAAAGGGTGAATTTTTTTACTGATAAAAGAAACGAAGTGCTTATAGACGCACTATGAAACAAACCCACTTCCTGGGACTACTACTAGATGAACAACTCACATGGAAACCACACATCGACAATCTCGTCAAAAAAATCACAACAAGACATCAACTTGCTGAAACACCTCAAAGGAACTACATGGGGAGCTGATCAACCCACACTACTTATGTTACACCGATCATAAATTAGATCAAGATGGGACTACGGCTGCCAGGTCTACGCATCAGCCAGCAAGAACCTGCTATCCCAAATGGACTCTCTTCAATACAAAATTCTCCGTCTATGTACTGGAACACTACCCAACACATCACTTCAAGAGTTACAAATACTAACAGGAGAACTACCCCTACAACTATGCAGAGAGGAACAAATCCTAAGACATACCAACAGGAACTCAATACACAGCGACGCAAACCCAACTAAGGCGCTAACTAAGCTATGCGAAAGATCATTCAATCAAAAACTTGTACCAAACCCACCAGCAAGCAAGAAAGTCCATATCCTCTGCGCAGAACTCCAATTAACTGACATACAAGCGGAGCAACGGCAAATCCAAGACCCCACCCCGTGGAGAAATAATACCCCAAACATCAACCTCATAGCACAAACATTCGGAACCAAACAACAAAATCTCTGCAAGATGCTACTTGACATTCAACAACTACTCCAGGACTAATATACCGAATACACTAAAATATACACGGACGGATCTAAATCCAAGGACCCTAACAGAACGGCAGCAGCAGTCGTGGTACCAGAACAACAAATACAAATTGGAGCTCGACTTCCAGATGACTGCTCCATCTACACAGCCGAATTTTGGGCAATCAACGAAGCACTGAAATAGATCAAAACTCAAACCAAGCAGCTCCATGTTATCATCACGGATTCTCTCAGCGTCCTCAAAACCCTAAAAACAGATGCAACATGAAGCAGAGCAAATATGCTCGAGGAAGTGATGCAACATATTCGAGAACTCGAGACAAATCAACACACCATTGAATTCATCTGGGTGCCATCACACATAAACCTCCCCGGGAACGACAAAGCGGACACAGTGGCAAAAAAGAACCTCCACAATAACGAAACACACTTCCTCACCTACAGCGTCCAAGAACTCTACAGTCAGGTTCGACAGATAATAAACACAAAATGGCAACACATATGGAACAACTCCAACAAGGGAAGGCATCTCCACCAACTACAAAAAGAAGTATCCAGGAAAATCATTACCACAACGGACATGGAAGTTAATGACTTAAGGATTATCAACAGAATCATGACAGGAAAAACACTACTGAAAGGGAGGTTCAGAAGGTACCTCAAAGACCAAGGGAACCAAACAACCAACTGTCCTCACTGCCCAATAGCAGAGACGCTCGACCACATATTCAACACATGTACCACCTACAATGTGCAGCGGAACAGCTTCCAAGAATACCAGAAACACATTGGATCACCAACAACATACCCAGAGATATTGGATAAGACCAAGAACACAAATATAGAACATACCTACAAACACGTCATCTGGTACCTAAAGGGGATCGAAAAACATGGTCGCATATAAACAAAAAGAAAAACACCAGCAACACTACAAACCAGGACTATGACAATGAGCCTAGACCCACGGCTCAGAGACAAGCACTACCAGCCATCCAACACGCCAGCACCCACTTATCCTACTAACCTATTAACCAGACTTAACAATTAACAATTAATCCTAATACAATTACCAAATAGACAACATACCAACAACAGGACCAGGACTAAAAAGGGGACTATGGCAAAACGCCAGCTAAAAAACAATTCCCCAAACCAACCAAAAAGGCATACGGAATCGAAATCCAATGGTAATGACGAGAGAACAAGGACTACTAGACATCATAACAATGACAACAAAAGGATTAAGCTGGACACAGGGTAAGTAAAACAACATGCAAACACAACACTAACTGTTGTTCTTGTTCTGGCCATCTGGACGTAACCATCTCGTTCTCTTCGTCTTCGTCTTGGTCTTGGGGTTCAGCATTCACTGTATCTTCCCATTCCATTTCCAAAGATTCTCCACCGTTCAAAGAGGGATAAGAGTCTTTCAGAGTTTCTAATAGTCTAGAATGACTTCTCTCAAACTGTTGATTTCTATGGTATTATCGAATTCGGCATTCAGGATGACGTTGACCGTTTCAGTGAGAGCTTCTGCAAACTGAAGTTCCACACGCAGTTGACCGGATTTTATAGGGTGGAAATGTCCCTCGTCGCTGCTTTGGTCTGGAGTGAAATCAAAAGCTCACAAAGTGTAACCTCCTACATAATCTTCGTACGAAATGTCGTGACTGGTGTTGGTCTCTAGCTGTCCGGTAGTTTCGTACAGGGACAAGTACGATCTCGAGTAATTCTTCTGGGTAAAGATAGGTTCGAAGAGTCTGGTACACAAGGTCTTGCCAATGCGACTGACTTCGATCTTGGACACTCTGTAGTGCTTAAACTGGAAAAGATTCTGATCGTGGGCTCCGTTGAGGGATCCGTTTCTGACGATACTAACGATTAAACGTTTGGGTAACTGTCCTTGGAACAGATGATCTTCGATCTTGGATCAGAGCCCAGCAGCAATAGTGAAAGTTTTCACTTCTACGCATCGTATCGGATACTTGGCGGTTATTCTGCTCAGTGTGTGACTGATGTCGTTTCCCGCTTTAGGTAACACTTCTACGCGTCGCACGTAAAGTCTGGCTTCTTGGAAGATGGTTTTGTACTCATTGGCATGAGCCATCAAATGGAAAGCGACATTGCTGCGATTGAGTCTCAGGTAAATATCCACTCCGTTGAGCAAATACTTGTCTTGCAACCACATGTCCAAATGCAAACGATCCATCAGTTCTAAACTACGACCTTGCAGGATTTTCTTTCGACCGTCGTTAAAGCTCACATTGTGAGGATCGTCATCTGCTGTCAGGGCTGTGTCGTTAAACTTGTTTTCGCCTGCGGTATCAGGTTTCCAAACCACGCAAGCATCCAGATGAGTGTTCTTGGTCTCTTTTCCGTACGTCAAGAGATTTTCCAGGTACGCTCGGTAAGGGTAAGTATCCATGCTACTGCTGACCAATTTGTTCTTCAAGTACAAATCCACTTCGCTGAACAAGGAATGTATGAAATTGTTGACGGGAGCTACTCTAGCATCGTCTCCCGAATTGGTGTTGTCCGTTTTGATCACTTTCAGTATCATTTACAAGTAACTGCTATTCAGATCGATGTAATCTTTGGGCTGTCCTTTGATTGCAAACTCGATGGGAGCTGAATCCGTCAAAGAGGAGACGGGATGAAATTCGACCCATTGGTATTCTTGCATCGTCATCATGGTGGGTGGCATGGCAAACAGATCCAGTTCCGACTTGGAACAGGCTCAAGACTCTCGGTACATCAATTTCTCTGATTTAATAATCAAAAACGTCTAAGTCTCGGACGGTTTTTCTTTTCTTAGTCTTTCTAGCTCTGGGAGTGTGAAGTCCTCTCAAAGGGTCTCTTCGTCGTCTTTTTCTGCCTTGTTCTTGCTGTGTCGTCAGGGAAGCAGGAATGTCTGACTCGGTAGAGCATTTATAGGAGTTTCTCGTCGGCCCAAAATGTCTTTGCCCGTTTGAAGCAAGACATTTTTGCCTGCTCTCAAGAAAGCTTCTTTGGGGTTTTGTTTGTCAATGATGACATTTTGGAGAAATTCTTTACCTTGCGTCAACGCGGCATCTTTTAAGGCGTGTAATCCCTGTGTCACCTACGGTTTCAAAACGGGAGCCACTGTACGAAAGGCCGATTTTAGCATATCTCCTAAACCATGTCCTCGTTGTCGAGCGACTCCTTGGTACACACGATACATGACTGACAAGGGTAGAGTAATCGTTTTCGAAAATGGAGTTTCACTGTGACTTTCCCTTTGGTGAATGGAATATTTTGTCCCAGATCTCCTTTTATAGTAATGTTGACAGTGTCGAAATACGACTTACTGACGGGCACACAGTGAGGATGTACAAATTCGCGGTGAACGTGATAGGTGTTTACACCTTCCTCGTCAGCATTCGTGGCAGAATCCACTTTGAAAGGAATGACACGCAGTAACGGTACGGAGGTGTGTCCCACCACGTTGTACTACACCAAAATCAAATTCAGTTCTTGGTTCATTTCTACAGGGAATCGAAAATATTTTGCAAAATCCGAGTTGCTAGTAATGGCTGGTATTTCGGTTTTCACCTTGATCAACTTAGGGTCTCCACCCAAAATGTCATACAATTCAGGACAAAATGTAATGGCCAATACTTTGTCCCCTGAAAATTTGATCAGTAGGCGACGAGTTATTTTGTGGTATTCGATTGTGACACTTTTTCTGGTTCTCTCCAAGACTTTGCCAAACACGTTATTGAATCTGTCAGCAATGGCGTTCACCAAATGTTGTCCACTAAAATAAGAGCCTGAGAGAATTTTCAACCGATAAGTGGTTCGTTTACTTTTGGGGTCTTGTCATTTGATAGAGTCACTCGCACTGGTGCGTTCATCCAAGGCTTGTTATACTTGCTCGTCATGAACTTCTACCGTAAAAGTGTTATGATTTTCGATGATGTTTCTGATTTGCGTAGGGTGAATCATTTCCACTAAAGCCACTTCCCAATGGGCATCGAGTTCCAGTTGGATGGCCTGAGGTAATCGGGCCGTGTAACAGCACAAAGTGTTATTGGGAAACACCTCCATGGAACTGTCACTGGGTAACGTTAAGTAATATTGGTTATTCATAATTCCAGAGTTCTAATGTCCGAGGGGTCGCTGGAAGTCAGAGTAGTGTCTAAAATAGGATTGTTGTGATTGGCTTGGTGACTGTTGGAAGGGTAACTGACGTTGGACGCAAGGCTCCCGTTGTTGTTCCCGTTAAAGGAATATTTCAGGGACGGATTGGGAAGAAGGTAACCGATGCAACTACTGAGTAAAATGGTCCACAATTGTTTGTCTCCTTGTTGCAAACTCAGATTGGCAATAGCAGCACCGATGACACAATACACCACAAAGATTTGGCAGATAAAGACGATTTGCGTTTTAGGCACACGTTCTCCACACCACACCCACAAGGGTTGCTTTTGCAGATCTTGCAGAGAAGAACTGGCGAAGGTGTGGTCACTGCAGTTGCTGAGGCTGTGTTGAAGGGCATGATGGTCACTTCTTTTTGTAGTCGATGATTTGCGAAGCGTCGATCCAAGAGTCAAAAGTGGGAGGATATCCTTTCCAACATATTTTAACTTCTTTGACACTTTTTTTTCCCACTTTTCGGGTTCTTCGATCGAGTATGCTTTCGATCTCGTACACTTTGTCTTCTTTTTTGGTCACACGTTGTAACTCAGGCAAGTAAAACGTTCCTTTTAACACTTCTCCGTTCATGTCTTCTAATTTATAGACGGTAGAATGACGGCCACGCACTCGTTTAATGACAAGAAACAATTCGGTGGTCCAATTGGGTAAGTAATCTTTGTTGAAAGTGCGTTTGGTTTTGCCAATGCGCACCCAATCTCCTGTTGTCAACACTCCAGCTTTCTTGGGGACAGTTACCGTTGGGGACGTACCAAACAGACGCTCGAAGACGGTCACTTCGTTGTCGGGAGTCACTTCTTGGGAGGCACGTCTGATGCTTCGATGGTAAGATCGGTTGTACGCTTGGACGAGGTACGGTAAGACGTCGATGTACTTGAGAGTGTGTTGATGCGTAAAATTTTTCCACATTCGTTCTATCAAGGTGCGTTGAAAACGTTCCACGATGTTGGCTTTGGTTTCGGGATTCTCGTTGGTGAAAAAATGAATGTCACGTTTCTTCAATTCTTTTTGGAGAGCTTGGTTTAGAAATTCGATGCCTTTGTCGGTTTGTCATCGAAGAGGGTGACGCCCACTTTGTTTCAACACCAGTGTGAAGGCTCGCACTAACTCACTGCTCGATTTGGAAGTCAATGGCACGACCCAAGCAAATTTGGAAAAGACGTCGATGACACAAAACAAATATTGGTAGCCACGATTTTTTTGTAGGTGGCCAAATGAGAGACATCGGCTAAATCAGCTTGCCCTTGATGATCGATGCCCTCCACTCGGGTGCGACTTCTGGAAAATTTTCGTCGAATGGGTTTGTGTAAGCTATACGTGGCTTGTTCTTGTAACCATCGTTGCACATGAGGAAAACGGATACTTTTCAGTCAAGTTTTGGCAGCACGATACAATTTCTGAACTCCTCCGTAACCTGCAGGATGGGATGGATCGTAGTAAATGCTGGCTAACACCTTCTCCGTGTTTTAATAAGTGATCCACTCTTCGCTGATGGTACTCTGAAGTGGTTTAGAAACGGCTATCCGATGTGCCACAGGAGTAGAAGTCGAAGTTAGTTTTGGTAGTGGTGGTGGTGGTGGTGGCGGTAATGGGATGACTTTGGTCTTCTTTTCTTTTTCACTTCTGGTTTCCCTTTTTTTTCTTCACTTCTGTCAAAGGAGGAGTCATCTTTTTAACCCAAGCTTTAAGTTGGGGTGTAGGCGAAGTGGTCAACAAGGACACTGCAATCTTACTAGGGATGGGAGCTGCTGAGGGTGTCTGGAAGACTTCTCGTGCCTCTTCTTCCTCAGGCATACGTGAGGCTGCGTCTGTCTTGACCGCTGTGGGTGGTAGTGGAGGTGTTGGTGAACTTTTCATCAAGGCCTTAAAATCTTTCAGAGTGAGTAGAGCTGTTTCGTCTAAATCTTTCTGGTGAAAGAGTCGCAGTCGTTGCAACAGTTGACCGTTGAGATTTTTCCGTTTCTGACAAATCGCTGCGATCCATCAATGATTGCAATTCGTGTTGTAACTGGGACAACTCGGTCAAATGAGGATTAGGAGGTTAATGCGGTGTTCGTTGTTCTTGCCAACGATGGTATTCCATCCATCGTTTGTAAGGGACTAAAGAATGCAGTCCCAGCTGCTTGGTACCATTAGGTGTAGAAAAAAAGTTTCTCTCCAAATGGTTTACCGGCACTGTAAATACTATGGAAGTAAGTGTAGTATAAGCCTTAATCTAATTAGCTTTGAAATATCACTTGACAGTAAAAGTAATCAGATATTGACGAAAATGGTTGCCGACCTGAGCTGGAAAAAGTCAAAGCTATAACTGAAATGAAAACACCGAAATGCGTAACAGACACACGACGATTTCTCGGTATGGCATATCAGCTTGGCAAATGTAGTCCAAATTTGGCAGTAAAATCAAAACTATTACGTGAGATTTTGAAAGGTAAAAATTTGTGAACGTCTTCTTCGTCCACCATCTTGTTCTTTTCCACGATCGATGAACCCCTGCCACTGACGACATTGACCCGGAGTCAGCGCTTAAACACAAACGTGATCTATGTGACCCAACAATAATCCCATGTTCCCAAAGTGTTCCAGGGCAACTGTAACATGTTGACCATATCTTAATGACGATTTCAATGTTTACAATATTTCGAAGATCCTATATTATTTGTCCACATGAAATACATGTCAATGTAAGAATCTAATTTATTTAAAATGTAAACAGATACATTATGCGTTTTCAGGCATCATCGCCCGTATACTTTTTTAAAAATTAAACTCGGCATCAAACTTAAAATCCGACAAGTATAACATTACATAACATGGTAAAAGGTGACCATCAGGATCCTCTAAAATATTATTTACCCTGTAAAAAGTTATATTCACAGCATTCATAAGCTGCGTCGTTTCGTTCTTGTCGTTTTTATTAATATGCAAGTGTCGTTAGTCTTTCTTTCTGGTTGGATTATCTTCCTCCTTCATGTCCTTTATATTATTACAGTAAACTTTCGTTAGTGCGAGATTCATTACAACTGTATCATCGGGTTTCGACATATTATAAAAATGACGAGGACAAACGTATTCAGTAGTAGGTTTGAAATATTCAGCTCTAGAACGCATTAGCAATTTACCGATAGCAAACAAGCTTATTTCCTAGAAATGAAGTTCTGTATAACGACATTACGTACGGTTGTGAACTTACTGACAAAAATTACATAATTATCGCATACGACATTGACGTAATTATCGCCTACTCTTGGAAGCAAAAGACATCATAAACTATGAGCTAAAGTGTACCATTTGTGAATTATTCTTCTCATTAATTAGTTGAGAAGAAGCGTACGTCTTCTAAATTAAGGGAATTAAAGTTACAAAGACATATATGCGTTATAACGGTAAAAATGGGTGGAAACGTTCTTTGTGACGTGGGTTAACTGTAGGAAATTATTATTATTATTATTATTATTATTCTCTTAAAGAGAGCAGTAAATGGGCCTTTATAGTTGTAAGATTTTTAATTATATTTTTATTCACGAGTATTGGATTCATGAAAAATACTTTAGATTCGCAAAAGGCCCATATATAACGCTTATGATTGTTCCACTCTTTATTTTGAAATGTCACATAATCATAGGATTCACGAAGCAAGCTCATGAATCTCAATCATTTTATTCTCCTTCTGTTGATAAAAATCAGCTGTATGCCATAAAATGATTTTAATTATGCAAAGATCAAATTATCAAATATTGAAAACTGTGAACTTTGTAGTCCCCCATAACACTTCCGAGCCAGGTTGGATATTATTTTAACATAAGCATGTGTATACGTAATTATCAGCATACTTTCGCTCTCCATGTATTTCGTATTCAAGCAGTTAGTACTCACAGTTAAACTAAACATTAATCCCATCGTCCTGGATATTTTACACTGAAGACGGTCAACAGGCTCCCTTTATCTTCCGACGTCAATCTGATTAAAATCAGATCTCTTCTGTCCTTCACGCATGACAGCGAAGATGCGATTTTAATCCGATTGCTTCTCATGGCTAATTGAGCCTGGACCATTTCTATTCCCTTGAATAAAGTACAAATGTTAAAGTAACTCTAACCCTAACTTAAACAACGGCAGAGTTGAAAAGCACGCAGTTATGTGGCTGGGATTGGTAGTGTAAGCAGAATTGTTGGTTGGTTGAATCGAGCATTAGTTTTTACATAAAGTTGTATTCCCTTACTTGGTTTTTGTGTATGCCGTTTAAACCCGAATGTAACAACGTGCATCTACCAATATTGCATGGTTATCAAATGCTCTACGTACCACTTTGAACAGAATCTCGAATAATGTAACCTTCAAAATCTAAAAAGGACAGGAAGGACAAATTCAAACACTATTTATAAGAAATTACTGTTCAGTTAAAAATCTCCCACCAATTTTAAACGTTTCATAAACAAACTTAGCTAGTAAACATGTTTTCTTGCTACTAGAAGCTAACATCTGAATGTACTTGTGCATGAATGGCTTATTTCAGAAGTATTTTTTTTAGTAAGTGTACGTGTAGGTTAGTATGCACTGGACAATATTCATCTTCAGTAGCATGGTTTTCACGTAACATACCATATTTGACACTTCTGTCGATTCTATTGTTTCCATGTCTCCCATTTCAAATCTGTTTAAAGTATCCTTTCGTAGTGTAACCAAATTATTGCTATTATTTGTATTAAATTTCCATAAATTGCTTTCTATATGCAGTACTCAGTATAATATTTATATAATTTGGAATTCTTAAAAATATTTATCTAACGTAACCAGTCATAAGTATTAAAACGTGATTTTTAATTAGTATACATCGACATTACTCAGTAGAAGTAAATATTTTTACAAGCGTCAGCATGGTGAAACCCGATATATCAAAGTTAAGCCTATCCTATTGACATAAGCAAGCCCATGGAGAAAGTCGACAGCTTTGTAACATAAGTGTAAATACAAAGTAGCATGGATGTTTCTAAATTTGTTAGTATTTAGCTGGTGTAAAAATACGAGAAAGAATTTTTTTTCATGTGTGCAACAACAAATGCAAATAAAACTATGCATGACTGCGACAAGCTTTGGTACGTTTTGCATTTGGCTGTTGCAGATGACGATTCTTACTAGTTTCAAACCATTGCATGTCTTAGATACACTAACGGAATTAATATAGATGAGTGTGATTTATGAATACATCCGATATATATTTTAACAACTTGCTTTAATCAGTCACCAGTTTCATGAATATAGATTGAAATCCTTCATTATTTTTCGGCATACAGAAAGTGGATGTGGGCACCCGATTGGTCAGTGAATTCGGATAGAAGATCCCTGATCTAACATATTTAAAGGACAGAACTAGAAAATAACAACAGTATAAACTGTATTGAGATGTCACCTGTTTATCGAAAGTGCAAACTGACTATGAAGGTCACCTACTTAGACAGATAGATAGATGCATACATACATAGATACTTAGAAAAGATAGACTGTTCAAAACTTTTAATAATATACATCTAAAATCCTCTTATGAAAATTTTTTGTCAAGAGAGCTTTTGGAGGAAAATTACATCCTACTGTCCGACCTGACTAATTGTACAATAAAATATGATATCGTAACTTAGGAGAAAATATCTTCTCATTATTACATCTCTGTCGCATTGGTTGTCTAAACCAACTTGATTGTCTGCTGTTTGATCATATTTTTGACTTACAGAAACGTTTTCGTTCTACACCCTCCTCCGTTTCCACAATGACTCATAAAAGGAAATGTCAATGTGCCCATAGGCTATTATTTGTTGTTTTAGAACCAAAATGTACTCTAAGTACACTGCCGTTAGTCATGGTAGGTATCAGTAATAAAGACTATTTAGAAAAGGTAACTCAGTTAGTTATAGAACTAATCTACCTTGAGGCTTTCTAGCTCTTGTTGTACAATATATACCGTATATACAACACGATGTGATAAATTTGGCTTGAGACTGAAAAATTAAGTGATTCTAAAAATCAAAGTTTCAAGCCTGGAACATATGCATAGGCATCTGTGAAACACACATACATTTATAAAATATAAAATATCATCATGTATTGAAAATTCAACTGTGATAAAGATGCAAAAGTACAGAAAAGCAGAGGCATTTATATTTGTTCAGTTGTTTCAATATTTCTTCACCCATTTCATCGATTATGGAAAAAAGTTCAAGGAGCGTGCCTTATGTCACTAGGAATGTTGTTCCATACCAGTGGACCAGCATATTGAAAAGTTTTTTAAACAATTCCTTCTTTGGCCTTAATATAATGTTATTGTGACTTTTAACATACCTTAAATTTTGGAGAACTATTAGGATCTCTTTGGTGCAAGATATTGCCTTGGTTGGCAGGGATGGATTTCCTGACTTTATCCATAAATTTGGCCTTTCTAAGAAATGTTCTTTCGTGCGTTCTTAAAATTTTTATATTATTTATTGCGTCCTGAAAACTGTCTATATATTAATCCAGAATTAAATGGCATGCCCTCTTTTGGAGTCTTAAAAGTTTT
>JAECUM010036317.1:0-16438 GCA_016617855.1 Megalonaias nervosa
AATACAATAAACAAACAAGAAATATATCTTGTAATCAACATAACTGAGTAATTTGGAACGTTATGAAATATGCTAATCCTATCACTTTGAATAATTATATATTTTAACTCACTGATACATTTCTCAACACTGCTACCATCCTCATGGCCATAAATGACACCAAAGAAGCTTTTTGGGGAGCCTGTTTTATTATTATCAGAGAAACAACCTCAAAGTTTAGCTAATTTAGAACGTTAGAAACTGAAATAAAGTCGATCCCCTTCAACTTCAAAACATGAGCAAACACGATTGTCGTTGAATTTAACAATTCTTTTCAATAATATCTACAAGAAAATTTAGTATAATATCTACAACATAATAGCGTTCCCTCTCTCAATCTGTCTGTTTCACTAACACACACACACACACACACGCACGCACGCACGCACACACACACACACACACACATGCTCGCGCTTGCTTGCTTGCGTTTGGATTATGTTTGGTCTACACAGAGTTGTTTCCCTTTATATCACACTTTGGTATTGTTGACAGAGACCAATCCTCACATTTTTGATATACTCAGAATGACCCATTGGACTATTTTTTCCTTATTATAGAGATAAAAATTTAATATGGATCACGATGATGGTGCTGCGAGAAGTAAGAAAGCCAAATCTGAGTTGAAGAAACTAATTAAAAGTCAAGAAATTATGTTTAGTGTTCGCTCTTTGAACAATAAAGCCCCAATATCCTTACAAGATTCCTGTCAATTGTTTTACTATGTATTACTGTGATTTTAAAAGGTTATAACCGAGAAAAGTTATATCCCGGTTCTTCATCTGTTTTTGTTTGTATGTTTTTCTCCAAACTGTCTGTGTACTTTTCCATGTTGATGGCGTTGGACATGCATGTAGTAAACAATTTATATAGGAATGATTACTGCCAGAACTCATATGCAATGGTACATATAATTTTCAAGCAACATATATCTCTATAAAGACATTTTATAACGAAAAAAATAATATAAACGAGAAAGTTTTGACATCCGTGAAAAGTCTTTGTTCGATAACTAGTTAATTCATCCTTTCTTTACTTTTTTAATGTAAAGAAATTGTCAAACGTCATGTGGGTATTTTTATTAATATAGGATTTTTTTATATATTTTTCGACGACATGCAATTGCTGATAAAGAATATTAGGTGTGTCAGGTACAAAACGTTCTTACTGAATTAGTGTTATTTTCATTATTTCCAGTAGCTTCCTGCTTCCTGGAAATCTACAATTTACAAAGAATATGCTCAGTTTTTGGCATCACAGATGTGACAGTGTCACTATTAGAATTAACGTAATCCAAAAAATCAACATTCTCGTTACAAGATTCAAGCAGGCGTAACGCATCACGTACAACAGCAACCGGAACATCAGCAGCGGCAGCTTCATTATCACCAGTAATGACATATGTTTGCCCATTATACCCTATCATAGCGAAACAGTTTGTAGCACAGTCTGTGGAAACATCATCCCCTCCATGATCAATCGTATTTATTGCGGCCAACACATTTACTTCACACTCATTTTTTGTGAACGCCCTGCTTCTGGTCCTCGTATTATTTGCCGCTTTTTGTCTACATAGACATTTTTCTTTTATGACGCGAATTTTCATCTATTTTAATAAGTCACATTTCAAAATAAACACGAGTGAGATTTTCTTCAAGTTGTACTAAATTAGTCAGCATATAAATTTAGAACCATAGCTAAAGGATACTTTTAAACTATTTAGTAAGTAGTATGACAATAGTGGTTTAATATTTTATTTACTAATCTATTTCAAAGCCTTCTACTCCACATGACTTTGTCCTTATATAACGCTCATATACTCACGAGTGAACGTTACCCACACGTTCCCCTGCAAGAGGAAACTCGTGTCAGGTATAGGGCTGTGACTTAGATCAGTAATTAATAAAAATCGCTGTTATCATACCACTAGATACACAATATTTGCAGCAGTGCTGGGAGACTGGTTGATACTGACTACATATATTAGTTTGACCATAAGAACGTTCTAGGTCACAGCTTACAATCGGTAGCGTGCCTATAATCTCAAAGACATCGACCCACGACCTGAGCGGAGACGCTTCTTTTTAGATAATGACAGAAAGTTCATAGATTGATGCGTATAATATTTTGAAAGGATTTGGGATTAATGCTGGCATCCTACTACGAAACGAATGGAACAATTCTAACGCTAAAGAAAAGATTAAATCACTATTTCGCTTAAATGCGTCATACAGATTCGTAATAAATGGGCAAATACGTTTTACGATACGTTAGCATAGTCGTCCGTGAATGAATCCAGTGACCAAAACACTGAGAACAGTGATAATGAAGACCACAATACCAACGTTAGTACGAAGGTTGGTGCAGTACCCACCGATGGATTGTTTGACCTCATTTGAGAGGAATGAGACTTAATGCACATTTTGCAAATTTATTGATTTTTTTTTTGCTAACTATTCAGATTGCTTGCCTCCATAGTTATTGATTTATTTATTTTTTTGCTAACTATTCAGATTGCTTGCCTCCATATTTATAAAACCCTCTTATAGTATTGTCGATTACCATAAATGAAAATATGGTACTGTTAGATTAACTTTCGTTTATATAAAAAGTTCGATGGTATTAGGATGCGATCACTATAAAAGTGTATGCCTTGGAAAAGTTTGCCTTGCAAAATGTAAACTTTCGGGCAGAACTTGCTAATATGAAGACTGTAAATCACATTTGCTCCTACGTGTTGGTTTCGATGCTTAAGTACGTTATCAAAGTAAAGTCGTGTAACCATCTTTGCCGGCCATGCGGATATGTTCGTGGATAAAAACACATCGGTTCTATTAATACTTGACCACGTTGAGAAAACATACACAAATGTCAGTGAAATAATAATTAGGACTGAAGCTATTGCAGTTTTTGATCCTGTTAAGGTGAAGTCAATAATATAAAAACGTATCAATTAGGCAATGATTTCCATGGTATATAAACAACTCGACTATGATTCTACTAAGAGCGTGGTATTCGAAAACCAGGCGGTGTACACAAATTGACTTGTAATGATAGGACTTTTTTTAGAGAGCCACAGTTAACAGTAAAGCAATTTTAAATTGCAGTGCAGAATTATATCAAGTATTATATAAAAATTTCGACACGAGTCAAGCGAGGTTAGATAGCTCAGTTAGTTGCTGATAAACAGGAAAGTCGTCTTCGCATAAAATAGAAATCACTAATTGGAACTACCCTGATACATTAATACCAACTCGAAGTGTTACGAGTCTATGCTCTTACAATAGGTATCAAAAAAGAGTGAAAGACAACAAGATTAGTAAAATTTAACATATATATTTATTTACCTAGAATAAAAAGGGAAAAAGAGAAAAAACAACTTACGGTATTGCGAATTAAATCCCAAAGTAATCCACGAATTACAGATACAATTCTTGGTAATTTAAAGTCCTGAATAAAATTCAGTAACAGTCCAAAAGAAATCCCAAACTGAAGGCGATGACGTGTCGATGATAGCTTACG
Source organism: Megalonaias nervosa (assembly GCA_016617855.1). Lineage (NCBI taxonomy): Eukaryota > Metazoa > Mollusca > Bivalvia > Unionida > Unionidae > Megalonaias > Megalonaias nervosa. Next base: position 3,562 of record JAECUM010036317.1, read on the forward strand.
GAGTGCTGATGAGTCAACAGTCTTTTGTAGAATCACAGTAATATCATGCCATGTTTGAATTCAATATAAATTCCACTGAATGTCTTTTTCCAAGAATTTTATTAGAGCACCTTTGTATTTTCATAGCAAATAATCACTTGAATTCAATACTTTGAGGGAATAAAAAGATTCCAGCTCGAAATCAATAAAAATACTGATAAAACATATAATATAACATGAAAGTGCTTTATGTTAAAGCACGAATGACCAAGTCCTCACAATTACAAGATTATATAGTTCTCTACTTGACCTCAGGTCACGATTAGCATTTTCTATAAAAAAAAAATCATTACCTAATGGAAAATAACCTTCTGGAATGATCCTGATGTTTACAAAATCAAAACCATAACCTGTAAAATTCACGTAGGAAAGTCCAAAACCCTGACTCAAATAAACATATTTACTTTTTCTGTTAATAAAGATGATGATATTAAGCCCATACACAATAATCGGAGAAGGAGCTGAACAAACGTAGACTTCAAAGCGTTGTAATGCCAACATCAAATCCAAACATTCCTTCTCGATTGTGGAACAATTTCACTGGTGCTTATTTAATTTCTTAGAAAAAAGCACACTGGATGATCAACACTATTTTATCTTCTTGAATCAACACTGTCCAACCCCAACATCACTTGCATCAACAGACGGTTTAAATGATTGAGTGAAATTTGGAGCTATAAGAAGTGGTGTGCTCTTAAGTATGACCTTTAGCTTATCAAAAGCCTCCTGACATTTTTCAGACCAATGAAATTTGGTTTTCTTGCTCAATAAATTTTTCAGGGGTTCAGCAGTTATGGAAAATTTGGAACGAAATTTCCGATACTATCCAGCCATACCCAAAAAATTACATCAGTTGCTTTTTACTGATAGGCACAGGGAATTCAAAGATAGCCTTGACCTTAGCATCTATTGGTTTCACTTGTCCATGTCCCACAATATGTCCTTAAAATGTTACACAAGCACGGCAAAACTCACTTTTAAATAAATTAATTGTCAAATTTGTATCAGTGAGACTGTCAAAGAAATTCCGAATTGTCACTAAATGATCTTTCCAGATGTCATTGTAGATGATGACATCATCGATGTAAGCATCACAATTATCTAGACAAGAGGTTATCATGTTCATTAAACGTTGAAAAGTACTAGCCGAACCTTTCATCCCAAACAGCATAACTTTATATTGATAAAGTCCATTTGGAGTCACGAATGCCGAAATTTCCTTTGCCCTTTCCGTCAGTGGAATTTGTCAAAATCCTTTTAGAAGGTCAAATTTGGTGACATACTTGGCATTTCCAATTTTATCAATGCAGTTATAGATTCTTCGTAATGAAAATGGATCTGTTTTATCACACTGTTCACCTTTCTATAATCAGTGCACATGCGGAAAGTATTATCTGGTTTCGGAACAAGTACACATGGTGAACTCCAGTCACTTTTACTCCCTTTTATGAAATCATTCTCCAGTAAGTACTGAATTTTCTTTTTTCAAACATCCCTACGGGTGTTGTTTCACAGCTGTGGAATTTACAATTTCAACGTCATGGTATATTTTATTTCCTCTTGTAGGAACATCTGGAAATAAGTGCTCATATTCAAGTAATAGCTGTTTTATTTCATTCCTTTCTTGTTGCTGCAAATGTGAAAGTTTCTGGTCCAGATTATTCATAATTTCTGAATTCCGAAGATTTGTTGCTCCAAATTCAATAGAGTCCGATTGCATTCCATCGTTGATAATGTCACTGTAAATATTACAGTAATAAATGCACACTGTTAATAACACCAAAGAAAGCATCATCTGTTTAAACTTGTGTTAGGGTTAGGAGAGGAATATTGTTAGAAAAAGTATCCACCCCTCTTATTTGCTGAAAACAATTTTACTCAAAGAGCTCTTCTAGTCCACCCACAAATCACATATTAGTCATCACCCTTTCCATAACGGAGTGCAAAAGGTTTCCCAGCTCTGGATCAGACAATCTCGGTCTCATGTACCTCCCCATGGTTGTTGACTTAGCATTCAACTGGCATCTTCAATGGCACTGTGATGTGTTTCTAACAGGACTTTTTGGTTCTTCGTTATGAAATGGAAAAACATGACAATGTCCTGTACCGACATGTGATGTTTCACCTGTCTGTTTGCATTTTCAGCAAAAAAATCCCATTAAATTGTGTACCGTTAAACAGTAAAGAACGAGCGGGAAAGTCTGCTGTTGCGCACACTAAAAGTGCTCTACAGATGAATGAACCTTTACCTGGAGATGAAATCCCAATCCCATTTTCAACTGTCTGAATGTTTCCTGGAAAGGATGAAAGTATGTTACCATTGAAGGATTTTGATTTTCAAAACAGAGACCTGCCCGTATCATGTTTTCCGTTTGAATTTTAATTTTGAATGGTAATTCACTGATGACCAGGGAAATGGGCCATACCAACAATTTACTGCTTTTGAATACAGAGGCACCATCAGTAAACGAAATAATTTCAGGACAACTAGGAGGTCCGGAATGCTCATAGTATGGTTGATAAAATCTTCCGTCATATATATATATATATATATATATATATATATATATATATATATATATATATATATATATATATATATATATATCTTCTTCGTACAAGCCATCTTGCTGCTGCTATAATGTTTAGTAACTGCTGAATGTCATCACCTATTAAATTATGCTTTGTGCAGAACAACGCCTAGAGCAACATGAAATTGTTACAGCAGCACCTGGATAAAGCGGTTCAGAATCTGCATCATTGGCTTCCAAGTTTTCCACTGAGTCATCCTCCTCGTGCATTTCAACATCAATAGCATCGAAGAGTGTTTCATATTGATCTTCCTCATGATCAATCATAAAACTAATATTTCATCAAATTCAGGATCAAAAGTGATTCTTTCTGTCTCAAGCACCTCCATATCATTTCCCACCTCAGTACATGTAATTTCTACTTGTGAGTCTGATGGTAACAAGCTTTGATTTTTGGCTGGAATTCACTATATGAGTCGTGGAATGAAAGACGGAATTAGCAAATATTGCTATAGACATGCGTCAGACTCCAGGGGTAAAAACAGCGAACGGTGTCTTGCATTTTCTTATTTCAACATTAATCAGAGGCATTTGAAATCTCTTTAGTAAGGAATCATTTTGCATTTAAGCATTTAAGTGTTGATTCAGCCACAGGTGGATACATAATGTAATATTGCACCAGCTGACTTCTGCGTGTGCTCGCTGTGTCATACTTGTTACTAAAGTACACTTACCTCGTGATTGAAACTGAAAAGTGACAATCCCTTACTCCTCATCTTGTAAATACATGACTTCCATTTCACCACTTTCACCACAACTTTTACTTGTTATGATAATTTTGCCAATAATCACTTAAACGTGACAACAGTTTCTCTTTTCCCGCCCGTTTATATGTCAAGCGAGTTGCCACTTTAGACAAATTGTTATGTCACTATTAAATGGTACATATATGTACATTTTGACTCTTGCTTGAAGAAAAGTAAACATAGCCTACATCCCCCACTGTATTTATTTTTAAACCAGTATAAATATTATTATTATTACCCTTAAGTAAATTCAGAAATAACTCTAAACCTTTTGCAATGAAGTAAATTTGAATTCATAGGGAAGGGAACATCTCTAGCCATGCACATTTACACTACACGTTTCATTGCGCGCTCGTCCACATAGAAATATCCCTGAATTTTAAGATAAATTTCAAATTTCCCTGACGTACCTAAAAATTGAAAATTCCATGAAATTTCTTGTCTCGTGGAAACTCCGAATATTATAATTTCCGTTAACCAGCATGGCTTTCAAGTGGTATGCTTCTTTATCGTCGATACCCACAATGCGTATATACCAATAAAAAGGACTAAACGTATACACAGCGAGTTTGATAGATAAAGATATCCTTTGGACTAGAGTGAGCGTTGTAATTCGCTGGCACAACGCACTTTTCCGTATTCCACGTTCGGCAACAAAGGTCAGATCCACATCCTGAGGAAGAGACGACATTATCGGATAGCTATAATAACAGAAATAGTGTTAATATCTCGCATCAAATCGTATTTTAGTTAAGTATTTACTTTGTATTATGAGATAACCTATACGTCATGACATCGCGCTCTCTTTTTATAGCGTTAGATAAGGTACATCGAAACTTTATTGACTTCTTCATTGCTTTTATTATTCTAATGAAGCCCGAAATCAAAGGCTGTCAACATATTTGTGTTATCTAAATTTTACTCTTGAATTTTTCCTCTCTCATCAAGACGTGTGTTTGTATCAGGTTTGGTACAGACCACAGTGTAAGATCTCTGCCTCGGAGAACAATACAAGAGTGCTAAGTCAAGTCTACTGGATATTAAGGGTGTCCACAATGTACATATTTATGGTTGTATTTTCCTTGCATAAAGATGCACAGTTTTGCAACAAATCTACGATAGTTCAGTAAAGATAATACAAAACAAGAACTAAGCCACATTCTTTGACAGTCCCCCACCCACCAGCATACCTTTTCACAACTAATATGCTTGTGTAAAGGCATTATACAGAGTCCAGCCATCAGTAAGAAGCATATTGGACAATGCGAATAAATGAGGATGTAAGATCAGGTGGAGATAAACATATAGAGAACATAGCTATCACTTAAAATTACTTATTTTGCAGAGGAAATATAGCTTTATGGAAAGGGACCCAGTACACAATTATTGCCCAATATATTATTGCCCAGTGTCTAAATCCAAATAAATCACATGTTAAGCAATAGCATGTCCCCAGAAAAACTTACGATGAAATTCAAGACACAAGTTCCCCAGTGTATTTTTGGAGAGAATTAACTGTAAACAATGGAAGGTGATATGGGTCACTTTTTTTTTACTTCTGGGGCAGCATAAATATGTTTTACCCAGTGTGCACTGTCGACAAAATATACAATCACACCGTATTGCTCATAATCTTAAGAATAAAAACTTTTCATTAATGCCGTACCAAGAATAATTAACTCTTAACCAATGACCACCACCAAACAGGAGAAATACCTCTAAAAATAGATAGGGTCTACATTGGTGGGTACTGATCCTGAAATAATAATTATGACCTGAATCCACGCAGGCTAACCTTTTTGTGGCCGATTCTGGTTAATCAATTATATTTGCATACTACATGTATTTTAACTGTATTCGATGAATCTGCTGCATTTTGATAGCAATCCAAATATTGAAATGCTGTTACAAACTGTGTTTTTGTTGTATAACACGGCTCAATTTTCGGACGACATGCCTTACTTTCAAAAGTTGGTAATCTGGAAAATTTCATTTTCCCTATTTTAATAACTGCTGTACTTTGGACTAATTCAGGCTGCATTATCGACGACATGAGAGCGGCCAATTTGGTTAGCTGTAATTTGATCATATACGATTTCCACAAAGACACTGTCAAATAAAAATTTCAGCCACAGTACATGAAATCAACATCGACGTTTCCCAGCATTCTCTTTATTGTGCATGTTGCAAATGGAAGCACCTTCACCTTACACCTGTCACTCTCACAAGTTCATAGTATATACTAAGTTCCCCTAACTCTATCTATATATCCATCATATATATATATATATATATATATATATATATATATATATATATATATATATGAATGTGTCTGCTATATATACATATATGAATGTGTCTGCTATTTAAGATCTATATATGACATTGATCGTGACATTTGAGGTCTAGACGAGTTATCTTTGCACCTTAGATGTCTCAAAGATTTTTCGCGTTTGCAGTGTGAATTCAGTTACAATAAACGTATGATGACGAGGAACGATATAATAGGAATATAGGCTTGTTAATCTGCTTTCTTGTAATCGCAGTTCTGACAACAGTTTTGGAGAGAGACACCGTGATCGAGTTCTTGTTACGAAAGGTAGCAGAATTGGAGAAGAACCAACAAGACTGCAGAATTTATCAAATGAGAATGCTATTAGAACTGAATTAAAGAACAAGCTCCAACAATCTGAGAGACGAATATCGGAATTAGAAGCTAATGGTTACTAAATGAAGACTGATGAATACACTGAAAAACTGAACATTACTATGGAGGACGGCCCACTAGATAATCTTACTAGTGGAAATATTACCAACGTTATTATAAAAGAGAAAAACATCAGCCGTACACTCAAACCTAAAGGGATGCATTCACATAAACCAGGTGATCACTATAAGTGATTCATCAGTCTAGACACGTTTTAAAATAATCGTGAATAAGCTCAACGTTAGTGTCATGTGCATTGTTTTTGTTCCTTTAGCATTGAAATTAGAAAATAATGGGGGAGGTTTTATACGCACTGAGTCAACGCAAGCTACAGATTTGGGCAACGAGGTTTGGATTTTGATGTGTCTCGTTATTTGCTTGAATTTGCTGGGGAGGGGGGAGGGAGGAGGGGAGGTCTTGTATTGAAAAATGAATAAATTGCAGCGCTTGGTCGTTAGTAAAAGCTTGAGAATAAATTTGCAAATTTAGATAATTTTCAATGAAATGGGCTTTTTAAATTTAGACGTTGGGTTTAAGTGTGTTGTGTTTAAAGCAAAAAGTAAAAACTAGCACGATATACGGGTTTGATATTGATTCTATGGCTTTGCTACGAATGCAGAACGGGAAACCCTCTATTTTGGTCTTTCTTTTTTTGCTTTTGCTTACATTCCAGTATTAAAGTTGATTGTATTATTTTATTAAATTAGTTAAAATGTGTGAATTAGTTAATTAAAAATACCTTGATATAATAGATTGGTGACGCGTTGTTCGTTTCTTTCTAAAATCAGAATAAAGCATAACCTTTAATTTGGCTTTTCTGTATCTCAGTAATTAATTTTGTCTAATTTTTATTGTTAGCAGGTAAATAAAAATCAAGTGAAATATTTTTTCTTTTATAATATGGAAGAATACGATAATTTTCCGAAAATATCTACTCGTAAATAAGCTCAACGTTAATGTCATGTGCGTAAAAATATAAACGGTACAGCTGTATTCTTGGAGAGGTGAAAAAAAAGGCAATTGACAGGTTTCTTTAACCATCGGAATATTTGCGGAGAAAATGTTGGGTTGTTACTATATATGTATTTCAAGCATGTGTACTCATTTTATTTCGATCGTTCCATGTAGTTTAAAAGGGAAGGTCGAACGATTGCAGCGAAACAGATTGGGTTTGGTGCAACTGTTGTAAATTGAATAGTACCAGTCCATGATAATTAAAACATTCTTTTCGAAACTGTTCTGCACAACGACGGCAATGGCTTCAATTTGCAAACTGGAATTTTACGTGTCCCTTATCGGTACATATTTCTTCACGGTAGGCCTTGTGACAAAGCAAGGGTACACTGCGAATGTGAATCTAATTGTAAATGGGGAAATTAAAGGGCACATACATCATAATGGGGCGATTCTTGGGACCAGGGCAATATTTCAAGCATAGTGCGATGTGAAGCTGGACATAACGTATTGGTCAGACTGAACTACGGAACACCCATATATGGGTATTATTACATGTCCTTCTCCGGATTCCCTCTTTGGGTAGATGCAATAGAGAGAAAAGCAATAGCACAAGTCTGTCTGCTGAATTCTGTACAATTGTTTCTTTAATCCAGCATCACTTCTCTGCCATATTATTTTTCATTTTTGTGTTTTGTGTCGTTTTATCTATCAGACAATATAGATGCAGAACCGAGAAATATATTTTGTATTTGATTCAACAAAACTTTATAATTTGGAAACTTATCGAAAATTCTAACCTATTACTTTAAATAAATGATCTCGTAACAAAATGATTTATGCCTCATAACGCTGAGTAGAGCTAGATAACAGGAACTATTTCTGAACATACCGCAATACGCACAACGGTGTACTGAAATTATAGGGGACACGTGATTAAATGTTCTTGGGCAGGAACCTGGGACTTTTTTTAAAAACCTCCGCCTGAAATATGCACGTTTGGTGCATTCTCTCTCTCTCTCTCTCTCTCTCTCTCTCTCTCTCTCTCTCTCTTTCATTGATCTTAGATAATTCTAACTAAATTACTTTTATATAACAAAGAGCGGCATACGTAATAAGTCGAAATCATGTGTCACTACATTAATATTTCAAAAAATTCTTTTACAGTTGTTTCTTAATTTTTAACATGACAAAGAGCAGCTAATAATTAGAACCTAACCTAAGGGTGCTATTTTTATGGTTCTAAAATTCTTGAACCAAGTTATTATTTTTAAATTGGTTTGATAATGGAAAGAAGTACAATAAATAAAAGTAAAATCTCCTGTAACATTGTCTTTTGTCTCTGATTAATTACACTTTTAGAAACACAAGTTTTAAAGGATGCAAACCAGTCTTTTAAAGTTATAAAATGACAAATGATAAAAGAAAAAAAACCAAAAAAAAACCACAAAAGACGAAAAAACTACATTCAGTGGTTGAGGTTCTGCACATTAACAATGCAAATTGACTATTGGAAAACAATTGTGCACTAAATCTAATAATTCTAATCATAAGTAAACATTTTTATAATCATACCAACATGATTTTCCACAATTTGATTGTGCAGCTTTTGCGACAAAATATGTTCTAAAAATGAAGATTATAAGAAGAATAAGAAAATCTTTAGGAATGCTTAATTTTTTTTAAATGTTACTTTACCTATAAACTTTTTTATGTGCTATTGATGTTGCTCTGAAATATATTACTTCGCCGGAGCTTATGTACAATAGCATCCCAGGAAAAGATAGACGTCTGTAAGGTGCGTCAAAATGGGTGACGCACAATACGATCTTTACAACCAGGGGTCGTCTGATGAAAGCTCGTTAAGAAGAATACGAGGGAATATATTATTGCCATTTTGATCCGTACTTAGCTAAGATAACTAATGTTTCCAAAGTAATGAGAGATATCGCTAAGATGGTGCAAGTAAATACTTAAGTGGGGTTGAAGAAGATGGACCACCCTGCTGTTGTGTATGCGTTTTTGTTTTCGTAAGGTGCTATAAATCACTTAGATGTTCAAGAAAGCACATGGTTTTAGAGAACGATTAAAACATCGTCGCTATCGTGCATCTTAAAGAAAGAGTTACAATGTTCATTCGACACGTAGATCTAGTAAGTTCTGTATATGCTGCTTGCCACATAAATTTGAATGCCGTAAAGAATCTAAATTCCCATGGGGAGCATTCATAACGTTTGGTAAAGGGAAAACTTTAGAAATTTAGAGCATCGTCTGTTGTCATAATGCCATGCTAATACCCAAGTACCCCATTATGACAACAGATGGTGATAAGAGCTGGACAGCTGAGAAGATACTAATAAAGCTTAGTATTTACATTGTTGCAAGGCCAAATCTGTATCAATAGAGCAGTTGGAATGATGTAATCGTAATGTGTCAAGTTTATAAATAGAATATAAAAAACTTGCAATAACTGACATATCATTTGTCATACGACAAACTACAGAATCAATTCAGTGGATGGCAAACTGTAAGATACAGTGACGCAGAAGAAAAGTAGATCTAAGTACTTGCAAGCAGCGATTTACAGTTTGCATCAATAAAGAATAGAAAATTCATGCTGAGAATTATGAATGTAGCACTTGCAAGCAATCATTGACAATAACGCAGAAGGAATGTTGCACTTGCAAACTGCCACGTACAGTTTACATCAATGAAGAATACAATATACATGGATAGAATAATGAAAGTAGCACTTGCAAGCAGTTATTTACAATAATGCATCAAGGAAGAATAGAAAATGCATGCTTGAATTATGGCGGTATTTCCCCTCCATAGCGGGCAACAGGTGTATTTATATGGATCCTATTCTGGGAAGCGTTTGCATGCCCATAATAGTTCATTACTTTACAACACTCAGCCTCACTTCTGTATCCCTAGAGCATGTATAACCCACGTGTTTCAAATGTCGCTTTTTTATCAAGGATACTGTCACGTCAAACATTGCTCACAGTACAAACTCAGATCCTGGTGTGAATCATAACCTGCATTGAAAATTTGTTCCACAAAAGCCTGCTGTATGACTGATAAATTTTGTTAAGGCGTTAGAAAATCCTGTTATATTACTATTGGGATTAAAAAGAAAAACACAAGCGCCGATAATTCTGTGCAAAGAAACTTATTGGATTCATAAATTAGATACTTTGTATCCTAATGGCCTTAATATCAATGCACTATATAAAATTGTATAAAATAAATATTTTTAATTGATAAATTGTATATCTGTATAAAATATTTTTTTAAATTGATAAATTGTATATCCTTTACAAAAATATAATTATATGTATGAGAAAAATAGAGAAAAATATAATTCCATTCACAGTACAGTATAATCCTTCATTACCTAATATAGGCCTTATAATTAATAAATATTGGAGTCTCCTAAATTTATCAGATAAAAACAGCGTAAGATCACTTTACAACAATAAACCAATTTTTGCTTATAGAAGACCCAAGAATTTACAAAGATTTTCTATTTAGAACTAAAAAGACCGAAAAAAAAGACAAGCCTCGTCATCTAAATGTAATAGACACCGGTGCTCTCAATGTGCAAACATAAGAGAAAGTACTTCTTTCAGTAGTGCTAATATAAAAGAGGTATTTTCTCTACATTATAACACTAACTGCGTATCAACTGATGTGATTTATTTGATAACCTGTAAAACAAATGTAGCATGCAATATGCTGGACAAACACTTCAACAAGTTTCTAAGAGAATGAATCATCATCGTTTTCATATAAAAATTTATAGAGATCCTCAGTTTTCCTCTGATATTTCAACAAATTTTAATACCAATAACCACTCTCTACTCAATTTTTCTTTCACGCCAATAGATATTGTGCATGAAGACATGAATCGACTCATAAAAGAAACTTATTGGATTCATTAATTAGATACTTTGTATCCTAATGGCCCTAATACCAATGCACTATATAAAATTGTATACAATATATTTTTTATTTTGTTTTCTTTTTTTTAAAAATTGATAAATTGTATATCCTTTATAACAATATAATTTTATATATATGACTGTTTGTCTCTATTTTATTTTATTATTTTACTGTTAGATCACCGACACGTTAAAGACGCCGATATCCTTTACAAAATATACAATAACACTGACAAATTTTGTTGAGGTAGCATATAAGAATCACATAGTACACAAATTCTAATAGTCATCATTTTTATTACACAAATTGTATTTCTTATTACAAATATAAATTAGAATCCCAAAAATTACAGTTCCTAGAATTTCTCTAAAAAGTACATTGTATCAAGCTCAAAAAAATTACATCGTAATAATAATATCGAGAGTTAAGAAGAAACAAAAATAAAAAACAAAACCATACATTGGATCGCCTACAGTATGACGCCCTATTAGTTCCAACAAGATAACTGGGTTTTTTTAAGTACACTTGAACAGTTCGCTTTCATTTGTTGTGTTGTTAAAATTCGTCAGTATTTTGATGAGAGTCCTTAATGTTCCATGCATAAGAAGTGAAACGTGTTTTGAAGCACATCAGAAGAAATGACCATACGTTGCACCTCTCTAACAGAATTCCCTGTCCTCGATCTAAATTAACTTTATAACATTTCAGATATACTAACTGACATGATAAACAACTCCACGTGTGATTTTTGGATTTATTACAATTTTGCGATTTTAATTTGATGCCCCATTTTTATTGGTTATTTTCCCATTGGCACGATCGTTCCAGATATTTTCAGAAGAGAAAGTCAAGGGATTGCACCGAAACAGATCGCATTTAGTGTAACCATCGTAAATGGAATATGATAGTGCATAATAATAAAATCGTCCGTTTCGATACAGTTCTGCACGACGAGGGCAATGGTTTCAACAAGCAAACTGGAATATTCACCTGTCCACTGTCTGGCGAGTACGTCCTTCTTCACAGTAAGCGTTATGACAGGACCTGCGTTCGGTGCATACGTACATCTAATTGTAAATGGGAAAGTTAAAGGCAACATCTATTCTTATGACTCCGGTTCACACAATCAGGGAGCATAGTGCGATGTGAAGCTGGATATAATGTTTGAATCAGCGCTTACGGCGCATCTGAACCATTAGGGGACTGTTGCACGTCCTTCTCTGGTTTCCTTCCCTGGGGAGATGCAACAGGAAGCAGATGAACAAAATAACACGAACTACAATAACAACAACAAAAACTATTTAAAAAATCTCAAATCGTACAGGAATTTAATTACAGATCCATAGAATACTTCTGGGATAACAAGCTAAAGTCCGATTGCTGCATTCTATAAAATTCCTCCTTTAATCCAGCATCACTTCTTTAACATATGAGTGCATTTTAACTAAGCATCCTTGACGTAAAAGAAAATACAAATAAAGAAATAAGAAATAATCTTATATTTGGTTCAACATAACAGTGTATTTTGGTTTTTATCTAAACTCCTCACCTATCACTTTGAATAAATGATATATTTTATATTTTAAGCCATTGATGGATTTTTCAACTCAGTTATTATTTTACAGTCATAACTGACACTAAAGAAGACCATCGATTAGACTCTTTTATTATAAACAGAGAGACAACCGTAAAGTATAACCTATTCAGAGGGTTAAAAACTCAAAGTTGATTTCTTTTTACTTCAAAACATAAGAAAATACCATCGTAGTTGCATTTAACTATTTTTAAATAATATTTAAAGTAATTTTAGTATGGTACCTTCAAGATGATAGCGTCGTCTGAAATGTACAATTATCTTTCAGTCTTTCTCGCTATGTTTCACACACACA